>JAVJGG010000027.1:3212499-3263277 GCA_035590195.1 Aviceda cuculoides | reverse complement strand
CCCCCCCCCGGGGGGGGGGGGGCGTCGCCTCCCGCTGCCGCCCTTCTCCTCCTCACAGCCGCCCTTCTCCTCCTCACAGCCTGCGCGGGGGTTTGCGGTTACCGGCCTGCCGGGGTTGGGCTCGTCCTCCGAGGCCCCCGGGCCCGGCGGGGTGAGCCGGGGGCGGCTTCGCAGTCAGCGCTCCGCGCGCGGGGGGTTGGCCGGCAGGAGCTCGCCCCGGCGGGGAGCAGCGTGGGTAGGTCGCGTCGCCTTTAAAATGGGCTCCTGAGGCAATTTTAAATCGACTGACTTTCTGTCTCAGGGTGGCCTTTACCCTTGGTTTTTTTAAAAGCCTGTCTTTCCTGTCGTTTTGGTGAGGCAGCGTGTGTAACGAACGGCCGTCACGTTCAGAAATTGATTTTACAGTGGAAACGATAAATGTGTTCAAATAAACAGGAAAGTTTCTGTGGCAGTCTTACTTATACCTGGTTTTTAATAGAACTGTGAAACTGGTAATGTCTGCTCCACTTGAAAGCAATTTTAAATCAAATTCTTGGCACTTGAGTTGTAATGGTTGTGAGAGTTTATATGTAATAATATATATTCTTTCCTAACATACAGTAGTGAGTGTGGATATTTTATTTGCATTTAAAATACCTCAGAACGGTGTTCTGACCGTTCCATCTTGATTTTCTCTTGCATTTGCTGAGTATTTTTATTATCTCTGGTATAATTCCCTATGCTGCTCTTGTCTGTTGTTTTCATACCGTGTTCATCATTGCGGCGTTTGAACACCCGTATCGCAGCCCTAAAGCTAAAGGTGTTGGGTTATGACACGCCTGCCAAGAAACGCAGGAAAGCAGACTTAAGACTTGCAGCCCCATGACATTAGAATAGCACTGTATGAAAGTGTTCTCTTATTTCTTCTAAGGTTTTTCAACAACTGTTCCAGTAATGTTATGGATGAAAAAATGGCTTACAAACCTGTGGAAAGACTAACTTTCTTTGAAATATTTAAGGCACGTTGCAGTGAATCAGGTACAGCTTCTCCACAGTAAATAATTTTTAGTAGGCTTGCTTTCTGGACATTGATATTTTATACACATCTGCTTTACGTTCCACAGAAAAGCATTATGCAACTTGTTTGCTGCTCGTCTTGCCCCAAATTTATGTTTGCTAATATCTACTCATTTATATATTTCTTTTAATTTTTTTATTTGTAGCTTTTTTCATAATATGTGCTCAGTTACTTTTTTGTATGTGTTTTTTAGCTGTGGCCTCCTTGTGTACCCACATGCAGACTAGGTTTAGTCTTTTGCCAAATGCACCTGTAGTAGTGTAATTTATTAATGTTAAAAGGAACCTGTTTAACTTGCCAGTCTGAGAAAAATAAGAGATAAACTAAAAGCCAGAAGTATACTTTTAATTTTAAAAAAATGGATACTTATCTGCTCTTTGGTTAGTTTTATTAATGGTCTGAGAATTTGGGCAGGTATTCTTTTATACTTTGTGGGTATCAGAGTTCAAAGCTATCTAGAAACAAAATAAACAGAAGTATGACAATGGAAGGAGCCATGGGTTTTGCTGCTAGTGTTTAAATGCCTAATGTATTTTCACACCCTGCATGGAGGATTGTTTTTTCCTTTTTTTCTTTTTTCCTTTTCATGCGGTTTTATGTATGTTTTTCTTCATAGACTTAGGGCCTATCAGCCTCAACTGGTTTGAAGAACTCAGCGCAGAAGCACCCCCATATGAGCCTAAATTGTTAGGAGAGCCTGATGGTCCCTTTGGCTGGCTTGATCAAACATCTTTTAAAACTCCAAGGGCAAAACCCTCTACGTACAGTCAGCTGGCATCAACTCCGCTGATTTTTAAAGAACAAAATACAATATTGCCACCTTATTCTTCTCCTGGAAAAGAACTGGATGATAAAAAAATAGGAGCAAGTGAGTAATTTTTATTTATCTTTTTAAAGTGGTACTTAAAGGCTGCTTGTGCCCTTCAGAAGCAAGAGACTTTTTCTTTTTTTACCTTTTGTTGTTGTAGCTGATGATTATTAATGTAATAGATAATGCTACTGCAGAAATTTTATGACTAAAAAACTTACCTTAGTAGGCTTCTGAAGACCACCTATAAAAATGCAGAATTAATCTTAATAATTAATTCAGACTTGCAATAAACTGGTAATGTATATGCAAAGTTCCCTGGAGAAAAGATTGTCATGGTCCTATTACTCTAAATACTGTTAATATAAGGAGCATAAGAGCTTATTAGTGTAACCTCTTGACAGAGTCAGGGTGAACTTTCTTAGCAGTCTGATTTTTGTTTTATGCAAAATCTCTGAAAATCTTTTCAAGAGAGATAATGGTGCTTATCATGCTGAAGTATGAGGCAATCTATAGGGCACTCCACAACCTTTCTTAGAAAGATTTAGAAGCACTAGGCTCTTTGAGTTAGCAAAACTCTAAGTCATGGAAAGAAGTTACGCTTTTCCATTTGGAAACAAAGCTACCACTTTTATGAGGTGGTTTTCATTACGTTATTTTCAAATCCCAAATACATCGTGAAAGTACATGCCACTACTCCTTTTTGATGTACCTGCTAGCCATAGTACCTATGCTCCTTGGACAGAGAAAAGAACCTTTTCTATGGAGAATGTATGCAAAATTGTATACAAGAATCTTTTCTGTGGAAGAACATGTAACCCCATTCCTGCAACATCCAATTTGTACATCTGCTGTGTCTGTGCCCTCCTAACAATAAGATAAACTTTCTAACCAGGTTACAGACAAACACAAAACTCCTTTTATTAGCAGAGTTGTTCTTGGATCCTAAAGCAAAGCCTTTAAAGGTGTAGAACTGTGCTACTTTTCAAATATACTTTATAACATTGCTCCCCTAGAATATTGTTACTCTGTTTGTTTTTCTGAAGTTTACTGATGAACTTCTGCTCAACTTGTTCTCAGCTGAGAACATGTTTCTTCTAAATTTAGCTATTTGGACTTCCACAGTGCTAAGTCCCTAGTGAATTCTCGGTAGCATTTCATAAATTGCAAACAAAGGAGCCTTATGATTCTTCTGCTTCAAAATGGTTACTTTTGCTCTGTGTTTGTGTGCGGATGTTTGTATGCACTCCCTAGGGCAGGGAAGATGACTATTACCAAAGTTTACCGGTGGCTGGCCTGAGGTCCTCTCCTAGCTTTCTTGGTTAGAGCCAACTGGCTTGTGCACCTAGGTTTTATTCTTGTGGAAACACGAGCATGAATGGAAGCTGATGGATTTCACCTTGGTGTGTGGTACTGAGATGCAGCTGTGCTGTGCATATGGACTCAGGAGCTCAGAAGCTGAGAGAAGGGCAGAAACCTAGGTGTAATTTCTGATATGGAAGTTGTTTGGAAATTTCTGAGTAGGAATTCTTTTGAATAGTTGCTTGTTCGTGGGAGAGGCTCACTGTTCAGAGGATTCTGCTGCTTTGGTGGGCACGCTTTTTCTCTTTCCTGGAGATGCATAGCATATAAATAGCTACTGCTGCCAGTGACAGTGCCTCCACTAGCAGTTCCAGAAAGAATTTTTGCTTTATGCTGCTTATTTAAAGCGAGAAGTGTTATGTCTTAAGTAAATTTGAAGGAAAGCTGGTACAAATGCATGTTTGCATGTATTGAGTTTCTCCTAAGAGTAACTTCTGCAATGGCAAGAAAGGCACAATACAGTATATTAAAACTGAAATGAAATATGTGACTTGAATAATATCAAGGAAATATACTGACACACATATATATCAAGTGAATAAAGTGGCATAATGAGTTTTTTTTGGTTATGCATTTGAAATGTGTTTAGCATTGTTTGTATATAGGATTTGAACATGTTCAAAACACTAGAGGAGAAAGTACTGTTGGGTTTTAGGGTTTTTTACTAAAAATCAGATGTTGCATTTTTTTTAGAGCTTGTCTTTAAACTTGAAAATCAAAACTGTTACTTGCAGTTTTGCAAAGTTGTGTTTATTATTATATTCTCTGTTGTAGGCAGAGAGAATTTGATAAGCCCAAGTATCACAAGAAGAAAAATAGATCAAGAAAATGAAATACTTGCTTCTCCTCCTGGTGCCTGCCACAACTGCCTTGCTGCTAGGTATGCTAAATATGTCAAGCAAAAAGCAATATTAAAACCACCATATTTGACTGGTAGACTTTTTCAGAGCAGTGAATAATCTTGTATATCTGGTATGTTTATGATACTTGCAGGTTGCTAAGTGAACTGAAAATAAAACACTAGCTCATTTTGAAAATTTCCTTGCTTTCAGGTGTTCTTCCTTTCTGTTTTTCTACTGTCATATGGCATTTATTTCAGCTTCTCAAATCCTCAACATCCAGTGCAAGAAAGAGTAGTAGTGATGTATCATGTGCTTCTCGAGTAGTAATTTGTAAAGCTATTTATAATATTTACTGAGATTTCTACATTTAAATGTATATATTTCAGATAAATCTGCTCAAAGTACTCATGTTGATGCAAGAACAGTTAAACTAATTATTTAATTAAAATCAGTTAATCCAATTTCCATAGTTTCATACAGCATATTAAGAAATGTGTGTTTTTATTGAAATCTATTATGCTGTTTGTCAGACAAATCATCATTGAAATTTAACATTTCACAAAAGAAGCATTTTACAGTTTGAAATAAACTTATGGTGAGATTTAAAATACTGATTGATAGTTAGGAGAAATCTACATTTTACTTAGGGAAATAGCCATGATTGCAAAGAAAGAAAATAATGGAGGCCATAATATACGTAATATCTGAAATATTTACTTATTTTCAGAAACTGAGAAGTGAAACTAATTTTTTTTTTTTATTTTGTTTTGTTTTGCAGTCCAACTATTTTAAGGAATACTTACAGAACTCCTCAGAGAAGTAATATTCCTGGTTTGTATTTTCACTTTCTGATTTTACAAAATATCTGTAGATATAAATCCTAATGTCTTAGGTATTACTTAATGCCCTTATTACATGATGTTTTTTAGGACCATATGGAAGCTTGTTTTGCACACCAAAACTATTGGAGGTAAATATTTTATTCCTGCATTCTGTTTTGTTTTTCATGAGTAGCTCATTTAGAATTCTGCATAGAAATAATTATTGTTACATATATTTCTAGGTCAGAACTCCAAAACGTATTTCTGAAAGTCTGGGAGCAGAAGTGGATCCAGATATGTCCTGGTCAAGTTCTTTAGCCACACCTCCTACACTTGGTGCAACAGTGATAATAGGTATTTCTAAAAATGAACAGTTGCTAAGCGTTAAAAGCTTCTGGGTTTGACACTGGAAGTTCACTTAGTGTGAACTGATTTTTTTTTTTTTTTTTTTTTATTAAAAAGGACAACACTCTTAGAGTGATGCCTAGTGGGTGACTTCAAATAATGAGCCCTAAAAGGAAGAAATGAAATTAAATGTGTCATTGCTTTTCAAAACTTTTCTTCCTTTGTATAAGGGATTAGGGAATATAAATTTAGAAATAACATAGCAAAGCATAGAAAGAGGATTAGATAATGATTGCTTTGCACTATCACAAAACCAGATACTATTAGGTTAAGTCACGTGAGTATGTTTATGAATTCTAAGGTGGTAGCCTCTTGAGTAAACTTTCCAGCAGCAGTGCTGGCTTCAGCATTTTTAACCCCTCTCACCGTGCCTCCCATCGTACTGATGCAGTGAGACAGACGGAGGTACTGATCCAATTGAAGACCATATTTCCTGGGTTATTTGGACAGGGCAATTCCCAGATCTCATTTACTGCACAGCTGCACAAACAGCTGTGCCAGCATAACTGTGACTGAGAGTGAGCGGCTGATAACTGTTTAAGTGGCACTAATGCTAAACATCAAGCCCTGACTTAAGGTGTTGCTGTAAATGGGATTGCATTAGCATATGATAAGCAAAATGAAATTTGACTTTATGATTGTTGATGAAAACTTGAGAAAATGGGAAGACTTGGATGTCTGCTTGCCTCCTGACACTGCTTTTTTTAATGTTGTTAAACTATCGCTGTATAAAGCATGTAGAGCACATTAAGAATGCATGCAAGAATTGGGAATCGCCTCATGCAAGAATTGGGAATGTCCTCATGCAAGAACTGGTCACAGCACCAAGCCTGCCAGAGTTCAAGGAGCATCTGGATGATGCTCTTAGTTACCCAGTTTAGTTTTCGGTAGTCCTGCGAGGAGCAGGGCGTTGGACTCGGTGATCCTTACTGGTCCCTTCCAACTTGAGATATTCTATGGTTCCTCTTTTGGCAGGGAGGGGGTTGGTGCTATTTGCAAGGCTACTGAGTTGTGCCATTTTGGGCGTTCGTTGGTTCAGAATGACGTGACCTGAAAAGGAAGGCTGGGGAAAGCAGCCATAGCTTAATGTTGTTTTTCTGGGAGATAGGTTGTAGTTCGAGCTCTGCTTCTCATTCTCCCACTTCCTGGGTAAGCCTGGTATTTTATAATACTGATGCCCACTCTCTGCCATCTGGCACCTGTGAAAGGAAACAGTGAGTCATTTGGCTGCTCCATGGAACCTACGTGCCATGTCTATGCAATGCTTTATTTGAATATACTGCTCTTTAGGCATCTTAAAAATAGGGTTCGCTTTCTCCTATTGTAATGTAGGTGAAAAGATATTACTGCTCCTGTTGGAGGAAATGGAAAAAGCCAAATTCTTGACAGAGGCTTGAGGATCTCATTCAGATCCTTTGACAGAAAAAATTAGAGAGTAGTGCCATGAATAACTGCTGGAAAGGGGAATGGCAGTGATGGTGGGCTCAGGGCAGTAACCAGTCTACCTGCACAGCAGCAGCTACAACTCATGATTTAGAGCGTTTTATGCTGTTATGAAACCGTTTTTGTACACTGTCCCTCAGCCTTATCTGTAGGACTTTTTAGTTAGAACTTTTGGTTGGTTTTTAGTAGATTTTTGTTTACGGGTTTCAGTTGCATTTAAAATAATCCAAAGCAAACCCTCCCAAAACACAACCATATTTGAAAACACTCAGCAAATTGCTTAGGAGCAAATGAATTAACTTGTCTGTCTTTCTTCTAAAGCTAGAGAGAATGAGTCTATTTCTGGAGCAAAGCAACAGGATGAAAGAGCTGAGATAGTAAGTAGTTTTAAGAGCTATGTTGTTCTTTAATTTCAGTTAAGCTATTTAGTTACATGTGTATGTTCTTTGAGCCAAGAATAAAAAATTCTGTCACTTTCTTTCTAGGCCCTCCTATCTGGCTATTTTTAAAAGTTACTGTTCACAAAACTAAAATTGCAAAGCCTGGCTGTAGACTGTATTTTCACAAGTAACCCCCTTTAAGGAATATTTTTGTTGTGTTTTTAAAAAAAACAAAACAACCCCAAAAAAACAAAATTACTTGGGCCTAGTGGCAGTGGGAGTCATTCAAAAAGAAATGAAACTTAGGAATTGCAATACGCTACTTATATGAGGATTGGCTTGTTTATTTTTCTTCCTCTTTTGTCAAAGTTTTGGGAGTTATTGTTTGGTTTATATTGTCCAATAACTTCTTGTGCTCAATCATGATACCAAAAGTTGAAATTGAGTATTAATTTCATCCTTTGATATTGCTAGGAAAGGGAGAGTTCCTGCAAAATTGTAATTTTATTCTGTGTATATGAAAGCTGTATGATTGTTCAGACTGAAAACTGAGAATGGCACTAATAGGATTCAATTATAAATTTACGTTTGATTATTAACTACCTGAAACTTCACAGTTAACAAACTGTTAACAAGTTAAAATAAGCAAAATGTCTTTCTCCTTCCTCATACCTCCTTTGTTCCTTTGAGAGGCTTGCTTATAGTAAACTGCTGAACCCATTTGCTGCCCTTAAATTGATTATAGAATGGAACCTGCTTTGCATTGAAAATGAGGGTGATCTGCTTATTTATTTTCAAGTGTACCTGTGAAAATATTACCTTTTATTTTAAGAGATGCAGAATTATTCAGATATTGCAGTAAATGTTTAGAGTTGCTCACTTTACTGTTAAAGTGACACTTACTGATATGTAATATCTATAACAGCTTATGTCTTTGGTTTACAGGTTTTGCACAACTTTTTTTCAAACCATGATAAATGTCCTGGGACGAGTTATACAAGCATGCTGTCCATACCGGAGACAGGAAAGCTAAATGCTGAAGATGACATCAAAGATTCTGGTATGCGTTGATACTTTACTACTGAGTATACTGAGAATCAAGACTGAGGGTAAAGTTACGTTGTGTGTCTTGAGCTGATCCTATGGCTTATTTTCTCTGACAGCTATCTACTCCCACTTCCTGAATTGATCCAACTTTGTAAAACTAATCTAGCCCTAAAAAAGGGAATCAGTTTCTGCTGAGTTAGTGAATTAAATCAGGTTACCATGCCACTGGATGACAACCAGATTAGTGCTGGTGTTAGTGAAGGTGTGAGACTGTATGGGACAGCTGAGAGAGAAAACGGTACAGGCTGAAGGGGGAGCAAGACTACTACTTCTGGCTATTGAATAGGTTTAGCTTTATCATGAAGTTTCACCACAATACTCATTATTCTGTGTTGAGCTTGTTTTTTAATCTTGCTATATCCTTTTTTCATTTACTTCATCTGTTAGTAGTTCAAAACGTGACAAACCCTTTAGGAGAAATAAATGATTTTTTTTTAAATGTATGCAGAAAATACTCAGCCAAGAGAATAAGATGTTTTCATTCTGTGTTCTTAGGTCATGTTAGTGAACAAGTGAAAATGTACACTTCAGTGTGAGCCTTTTGATTTTTGTTGAGAAATGATGGCAGAAGGGAAGAATATTAACAGATGTTTGTTCAGCATGCGTAGGTGTAAAAGGGTGTTGTAGAGATTGACACAGGCTAGACAGGATGATATATCCTTAGGATTGTATATCTCCTTATCGAATTGAATGGACTGCCCTAAAAATATTCTTTGGTCTTAACGTGTAAGAATTGTGAAAAATCAGTTTAGAATTTGACAAGGGGGGCTAAGAATGTTGGGGTCAGGGAGCATTGTTGTTTGCGGAATGATATATACTGTTATTTTTATATTGTAGGTTCAAACAGGCTGAGAACAATGTAGTTGGAAACAAACATATTCGAGTAATCTGTAGTCAGTAAAAAACTTTCTAGAAATTAAGGACACATTAATGTCCTGTTCTGTGTTCCAAAATGGTTTATTACATCCCATACCACAGTAGAGAAGGTTAGTTAAAACAATGTCTATGAGTAGAAGTAAGAGGAAGAAACCCATTTCTTTTAAAGTACAAAATAACTTTTGCATGTGTCTTTTTTTTTTTTTTTTTTTTTTTTTTGCCTCTGTCTTCGCTTTTTCATAATAGTTAACTTGGCACTTGAAGATGCAATGTGAAAAGAAGGATAGCTCAAACCTCCACATTTGTTTCTTTCAAGTGTTGATTTTCTCTGGAATAGTGGTGTATGATCATGAAAGGCAATCAGTTTTATTAGGTATATATTTTGTATGTAAGAAAATGAGATAGATAATATTGGTTTGAATATGTGATTTTAAGGATATGAAGAGATTCTTTATATTGTGCAAGTTGTGTCCTTAGTAACAGTGAGACTGGATGTATGCACTCAGTCCAAATTACAAGAACTACCAAATATTTCAAAGATTTTTTTTTATGGATTTTTTTGAGTTTTACTTATAATAATTGGGAGAAAGAGGAAAACTTTTTAACTGTTTTACATTTAGTGTAACCATGGACTGCAGGATGTATACCGTCATGTATTAACACTTTGGAATTTCACAAAAGGAGCTAAATTTGCATATACTTGTTAAGCATATTAATTTATAACCGAATCATTAATTATCCTAAGGTTCATATCCCTAGTTTAAGTTAAGTCTAAGCCTGGTCATTGTAACACTAAGATTTAGGCAGCTGGCCCTTGTAGCAGAACTCACAGCTGTGCTGTAGGTATATAACCTGGATTCAGAGTTAAGATTCTTCAAATATATCATAATCAGCATATTGACTGGGAAGCTATTTAAATTGAAAAACTAATGGGAAACATGGAATTCTGTAACATTTTAGGTATTTTACCCTGGCCCGTTGCCCAAAACTTAATATTTAAACTCTTTAATTCCTGAAACAAAATTGTCTAATTCAGTCACTTTATAACCCTGATCAGAGTAAATGGTTCATCTTTAACCTCAGTGTCTAGAACTGTTCATAATGTCAGAGAAATGGGTTCAATACTCTTTGCTTATAAGGATTCCAACCTGAAATTTGGCAATATGTTCTAACAATTAGTCAATATATGACTCCAGAGCAGAACATCTAATGTTAAACCTCTTTTTTTTTTTTTTTCCCTGTGTATTGTATTTATCCAGAAGGAGAGCCTCTGAGAAAACAAATTAAGTAGTTATTGTCTACTTAGGGAAACTTACTGGGAAAACGGGAGAATTCTGTTGTTCAGTCCTTATTTTTGGGGTTGTCATTTCCCTGACACTCCATTGAGGTTAGAAGTCAAAATGAACTTCCCTGGTTTTTTTTATATCCCCCACCCCCAGCACCAGGTTGTTCAGTATTCAGTGTACAACCAGTATCTCTACAATCTTTCACGTACTCCTGGTTTTCTTTTTTGATTAAAGGTAATTGCTCCTGTTTAAGTAAAAAAAAAAATACAACTGTGTCTTTTTAGAAAGCTCTGTTGACAAATTATTACAGTTTGAAAGGATGTGGACACAGAAGTTACTCCAGAGGAATGCCCTTCAATAAGGGAAAAGGACCGATACACTCAGTCTGTAGTGTTATTTTCTTCTTTTTGAGATCTTGTTTAATGATACCTTCTGCCACTCAGGCAGAAAATAGAAAGTAAAGAGAATGAGTAACTATTCAAGAGATTTGATGCAAGAGGTGGTTTTATGCCTACAGTGTGGGCATGAACCCTGAATTATTACAAGTAGTTGGATGTGTGTGACCAAGTATTGGGAAATGTTCTACGGACTTCCAAATGGAAAAATCTTTTGGACACTAGATTATTTAAAAGTTCTAATAGGGAAAATAGCTCTAAATTATAGAAATTGTACCTAAAAAAGGCTTATGGAAAAAGTTATGCTATTGGTTATGTGCCCAAGGAAACCAGAGGACAAGGATGTTTTCTAGGTAATTCATTACAATTTCTTTGATATGAAAAAGCCTTAAAAAGTACTCTCAAAATAAAACCTACCTATCTTTTTGAACATGAGATATTTTGATAGATCAGTCTAGTTTCATACATTTGCAAGGTAATGGCTTTATTTGGTATGTATAAGCTTTTAAGATTGTCTGCAAAGTAGAGTTCAGGTTATTTTTCCCCCACTGCATATTTCCATACATGAAAAATTCTCATTATTTTTCTAATATTTATGCCAATCTTAAAACTTCTTAAAAACTTCGCAATCAATTAAAAAATTTAGTATCTAGAAAGGTTTAGAAAAGATACTATACTATTCTACAGCAAAGCAAAAGATAGTTTAATAAATTAGTCCTTAAATAACAGTTTCCTTAGGTCTCAGTTATAGACAAAAATAGGCAGCTTCTTAAGGTGTTTGGTGCCTACCATCTGGTATAAATTTTGGTGGAAAAATTCTAGATGTTTATCTTGTAAAATGTACTACTCATTCTCCTATCTGTAGAAAAAAAAAATAAAATAGTCTTTTGAGACAGCTAGGTTTCATCCCTGCTTGACCACCATAGTCCTCAGGAGGCCAGGGCTTCTGCATGCATGTCCTTTGCCTCCTGTTTCCTCCAATAGCTGCTGTTGGAGAGTAAGCTACTTTAAAGACATGTGGATTTATCTTTCCAAACTCACTCCTGCGTAAAGGTAACGGCCATAAAATTTAAAGCTATATTTACTTATAAAAACACTATGTTATTCCTAAATTATCTCCTAAAACTTAATTTTTTACTTTTCTTCTTCCCTCCTTCTCTAAACTATTTAGAGTCAGAGATGTTAGACGGCTTATTTGGCGAAATGAATAGCTTTGAGGATGCATTCAACATGCCTGCTAAGTCCAGTGGACCACTTCTGCTGATGCCATGTGCTCTGGATGCAGTAGAGAAATGTGAAATAAACACGGATAAAGCACAAGGAAATGGGTATGTTCCTTCCGAGCAGTCCGTCGGAAGAAAGACTGGCATTTCACAGAAAGTGACAACAAGTAGCTGGGCTGAAAAAAGCCACTCTATTGAAATGAAGGATTCTTTACTCCAAAACACAAATGAAGATACAGGGTATGGTAAAGATGGCTGTTTAATAGGACACAAAAAGGAACTGGAGTCACTTAGGATCACAGGAGATGTGCAAGATTATAGAACACCCAAGTCATCTGGGAATGAGAAGCCTGTGAAAGAAGACGTGCAATCTTCATCAAGCCAGTGGTCTCAACTGAACTTATCTGATCTTGATGTAAATCACTTGGAAATGTCTATATGTAACTCTCCACCCTCTGACTTATGTAGAGAGAAAAATTTAGAAGAGAATTCAGTACTAATGACCAAGGATGATGCTGTGGAAACATCTTTACTGAATACTTCGGGATTGATAAAAGCACAAAAGCTGTTGAGTGTCAATTTGTCAGAAAAGTGCTGTGAAGTGAAAAATGCTGAAAACAACCCAACATCAGAAATAACTCCAGTAAAATCTGTGTCTCTGAGTGTTCAAGATCCAAAGTTAGTAAAAGGATGTGCAGCTGAGAAGGTTTCCAAAATGAGCTTCTTAAACTGTAATTCTTTTTTAATTGAAAGTACAAATGTCACAGAGTATTCTGTAGTCTATAATGGCAGCTTTTCCAAGCATTTAAAAGCAACTTCTAAATCTGTCATAACTGATGTTCTGTCTCGCCCACTTGTGTGTAGTTCTGCATCTCCAGATAATTGCAATGACCTACATTTAACAAATAGTGACAATACTATTACAAAGTCTGGCTTTAAAAACCTAAATGTGTTATCCAGCTTGAGAAAGAGATCCAGGAGATTTATTTATACAATAAATAATACTTTGCTGTATCAAGAAGAAACAATGCAGAAAGAATTAACCTCTGAATCATCTGTTCATCCTGTATTACCACATCTGGATTCGGATTCGTGTGAATTTAAAGGTTGTCATGTGGCCTGTGTTGATGAGCAAGGTATATTATTAAGCTTTTCATCATTTGTGGAGGATTCTGTATTTATTTATTAAGAAACTTTTACATAAATATTTCAGATAAAATTGTGTAAAATCTTGTGTTTGTGATAAAGTAGCTCTGAAACTGACTAGTCTGGGAATCGAGATATGGAATTGGTCTGTTATAATAATAGTGACAGAATAGCATTATTTTCAAATAGTCTGGTGCTAACTTACAGTTTTAGTCTTAGATTAGTTTCTGAAATAGAAACTTCCACCTTGAACCATTATTCTAATTGACAAACTTAGTTATCTTTGTCAATGCTGTTTAGACATCCATAGCGTCAAGTGCCATCCTGTCTGAGTTGATAAATTCTAAGAGATTATAAAGAATGGCAAAGTTGTATTATTTTTCTAAAATTAGGGGGTTTAAGACTGTACATCTATTTCTTCCAGAAGCACAAGATATTTCAAAAACCAAACTATATAATGAAACCAAGCACGTACTCCTATTTTTAAAAGCTGTTGTTCTTGCTAGAATTACTTAATATTAGGAATTGAAGTACTTCTCTTTAAAGTTAAAAAAAATCCTTATGTTGAGACACAAGGAATTAATTTTATGAGAATCTGAATTTGCACTTGTTAGAATAAATAAGAACTACTTTATTAACGTGTTTTTCTGTAATGTCTTCTCTTGTAGACTGCTTGCTTCTTGCTGAGAGAAAGCATTTGCAATCGAATATCAAGGAAAATAATTTCAGTGCTTGTACTTTAAAAATGGATATAATGGATAACTCACCTGATGATTGTTTCAGCAATAGGCTGAAGCAACGAGACCTGAGAGTCTTGGGGGAAAATGCAAGAGAGGATCAACCTGCTGCATCATTAAAATGCTTAGAAGTATCTAATAGACAGAAAGAAGACACAACGGTTTCTTTAAGTAGTGAAATAATTTCAAATATAAAACGTAAAGCTCTAACTTCAGCATGCCTAATGGCAAGAAAGCATTCCAGATTGCTCCCTAAAGGCTGTTGCTTAGAAAAAGGCAAAGACGACAAGTATACAAGTGCTAATGTGAATAATGGAGCTACTGTACCTCAGAACCTTGAAGAACAACTCGTGTGGTCTTCTCCTGGGGATAATGAACGCTTGATTGATATGCACCATGACACTACGTCTGTGACAAATGGTGGTTTCAATAATACTTTGAGTCAGATCAACTTAGGCATAAATGGAGTCAGTAGTGATTGTTGCAATAAAATGTCAACTGACAAAAGGTATACTATGGACCAGTGGTCAGTAGTTGACTCTGGAGAAGTACTTGGACTTTTGGGAATTAACCGCTCAGAAAATTACTGTATTGGATTAAAACAAGAGGAGAAAACAGATGCAGCTGCCTTTTCAGAAGTAATAGCTCACAATCAAGAGCCAAAGTCAGTTGAAAACAGTGAAAACCCTCAAGCAGCTGCTTGCAATAATGTAGCTGTAGAGATTGCTAAAGAATTGTTAGATTGCATAGATGATAATTCTTTAAATGATGCTATTTCTGAAGAAGATAAACAAGTAGCACCTATGTATTCCAGCACAAAGTCAAAGGCAAACCTGAGGTATAAAGGGAAATCATCAGGAAATCTTAACGCATGCAGTTTGAATATGGGCTTTGGTGGCTTTCAGACTGCTTCCAATAAGCAGATTAAATTCTCTGAAGTCAGTGTAGCAAAAGGCAGAATGCTGTTCAAAGATATTGAAAACGAATACTTCGAAGCCTCTTCCACAGAAGGAGTTGGAAACTTTTCAAATCAAGTTAAAAAGGAGAATACATTTTTCTCAGATCCAGAAAGCAAGTTAGGCAGTAATTTTTCTTGTTTAGATTCACAGACAGGTTTTCTCAAGCCCAGGCATACACCGTTTATTCCACAAAAAGTCGGCTTGTGTAAAAGCTTTCCTAGAAGTCAACAATCCTTGCAAGAAACAAATCAAACTTTGACAGCAAGCCAAGAAGCTGAAATTGCTGAACTTTCTAGTATCCTGGAAGAAACAGGTAGTCAGTTTGAATTTACACAGTTTAGAAAGGAAAGTAACATGATACAAAGTCAGGCCTTTCAAAAGTTGGGAACCGTAGAAACATGTGGAGCAACAAATGTGGAAAATATTTCTGAGACAAGGAAAGATCCTGACTTTTGTAGCCCTTTTAAATCTGAAAATCGAGTGAAAAATGACAGGTATTGTACTAAGCGGGAAGACATAAATGAAGACTCTAAAATGGTGGAATACAAAAATGAAAACATGGTGGTCTTCCATAAAAATGATAAAAAGGTTACTTTGACTAATTTAGACAGAAATGAAAGTAGAATATCTGATGGGAGCTTTCCAGTAGCTAAACGAGACAGCTTTTCTAATTTTGTAGGCTTTACTTCAGCTGGAGGTAAAAAAATAAATATTTCTAAGGAGGCTTTGACCAGATCTGCAGAGCTCTTCAGGGACTTGGATGATGATAGCTATTTTTTTAAATCTTCTGAAACTGATACTAGATGCCACAATTCAAATAGGCATATGTCTTCTAACTGTAAATTTGTCAGATGCCTGACAAAAAACAATGGAAAAACAGTTTGTGTTTCAGATTTCAAAAGCATAGGTGCCATTTCCCACCATGCACAGCAAAAAAATGACGGAAATGTTAGTACACCATTCAAGGAAGATATGGAAAATCAAACAAAAAGATCAATAAATTATAATAAAAATGTTCATTTCAGTAGTACTAACACTATCATCAACAGTCTATCATCCATTAAAAAACATAACCAGAATCATAGAACTTCCAAACAGTTTTTGAATCAAGGAGATTGCCAAGTTGAAGGTAGTTTGCAAGAAGATTCAGTAGATGTAACTTGTGTAGGAGATGCTGTTACAGCTGCAGAAGAACATCGTTTAAGTGTATCAGATGAAATGGAAAACCTGCTTCCTAATCAGAAGGGAGAAGACAGAAAGGAAAATGAACATTTGTCACAAAAATTTCGAACTCTAGCTGGTGGTGATATATCCATTTCTGATGCAGCTTTCGATCATTCTCTGCACTTGCTCAATGTACAATGTGGAGAGAGAGATGTAAATGTTTTGGAGAACTCTGATAAACAAAAGAGAAATTGTAAAAATATGGAAGGAGAAGATGCCACCTGTGATAGGAACCTGTTAGTGAATGAAAGCAGAATAAAAATAGGTTCTTACTATCATCATCAAATACCTGTTGAGCAAGAAGTGGATGTTAAAAAAAATGAAGTGAAAGGGAGTTATCTGACTGGTTTTCATACTGCTAGTGGCAAGAAAATAACAATTGCTGATGGATTTTTGGCTAAAGCTGAACAGTTTTTTGCAGAAAATGTCGATGTAGGAAAGGAACATAATGACAATTTTGAGAACTCCATAAAAAGGGGGAAATGTGGTAAAAACTGTGTCAAGGACTGTGATTTATGTATTGAAAGCATTGCTCAATGTGATCCAGAAAAACTTAATTTTAATAAAAAACTTGTTCCTGAAGAACCTGGAGATCAGTTTAAGCAGGCTGTAGAAAGCAGTCCAATTAAACACGGTGTGATTCTTGACACTGTTAAAGTAGATACATTTGTTAATCTAGGTGGAGATTGTGAAAGAAGTTTGGTAACTTCATATGCACATAAAAAAGCTGATGTCAGACCTGGAAAGTCAGATTTGGAATCCCTTCCCAGACAGCAGAATGATACTTTAAGTAGAACTTGTTTGTCCGAAGATGGAAAACTGTTTGGAGAGAGAGAGATGGAATATTTGCCAAAAAAGAGGGATGATTCAGAAAACATGCATGATTTTCCTGTGCACTCTGCTGCATCTCTGCATTTAATGAAGGTATCAAATGACCTTGAACATAATTCTGTGCCTGGAGATAGAAAGAATACTTTATATGTTGAGGATAGTAACAATAAATCTAATCAATCCCTTCTCTTAACTTCATCAAGTAGCTCTTATTTGAACTGTGATAGTAAGGAATTTGACTTGGAACCCTTAAATAAACCTTGTGCTGATACGAACTGCTTCACAGACACCACAGTTAATGCTTGCCAAAACCAGTCACTAGTCAGTCTTCCTGAAGATGAAACTAATTTAACCAGGTTAAAAGAAACAACAATTAATGTTGAAAATCAAAAGTGTGACCTGAAAGCAGTTGTGTTTAGTACAGCAAAAGGTCAAGCAGTTTCTGTTTCAGAAAGCGCATTAGCAAGAGTCAGGCAAATGTTTCAAGAAGACTACAGTGAATCTGTAAAATATAAAATTGAGACTAATTCAAGAACTAATCAAAGAGAAATTGCTGGAAATTCATCTTCTGTCACTCATACCGAGTGTCCTAATCCCGCTAAGTTTTTAAATGCTACAAGAAGTGAAGAGATTAATTCATCCGGATCCCAATTTATTAAAGTAAATGCAAGTGGTAGTGAAAACAGACACCAAGATGCAAACACGTTTGCAGATGCAAAGTCTGTCTCAAATTCTCAGAGGCGATGCTTTGAACAGAATATTAAGCATTTAGAGCACTTGCCTGTTCCAGATAAGCGGATAAAGCAGGCAGATTCTTCTACAAGCAATCTTGGATTTTTTAGTACAGCAAGTGGTAAGCCTGTACAACTGTCAGAAGAGTCACTCAGGAAAGCTAGACAACTCTTTTCCGAAATGGAAAGTAATCATTCATCGCATGGACAAGAAGCATCTTTAGTTGAGCAAGATGTTGAAATGTCTGAAACGCGCAGTGAAGTAGTTCCCAGGGAAATGCAGATAGTGTTACCAAAAGGGGAAGAAAATGCCAGCACTGAATTGATTTCAGATCCTGCTTTTGGGTTCAGCACTGCAAGTGGAAAGCAGGTAACGGTCTCTAAAAATGCCTATCAAAAAGCAAAGGCAATTTTAAAAGACTCTGATGACTTTCTGAGCAGTGGCCTTTGCATTGCAGATCAACTTAGTTCTAAAGAGAGTCATCAACATGTAAAATCTTTAACTGATAAAGTGATCTCGGAATCCAAAACTGAAAAAAGCTGCAATGAAGACTTAGACTTAAAAAGCATCTACCCTGAGGACATGAATTCTTTTCCAAGCACTCGCCTTGTCAAAATGCCTGAGTACATACCACGTAGTAAGAAAAACAAGCAATTAACATCATTTAAAAATAGCTTTCCGCAAGAGGAGACTAGGTCTGTCGGAAAAGGGCAGCTGAATCTGGACATGAAATCGGAGTCTGAAGCAATTTCAGGTAGTGCTACTGCTAGAGCAGAAATGAATATTAATCTTCTCCAAACTCCAAAAAATTACTTGGAAGTGGAGGCTGTAGAAAGTGCAAGAGCTTTTATGGAAGATGATCTTTCCGATTCTGGAGTACAAATGAATGCTGCACAGTCCTTCAGTGGCAGACTGGATAAAAACTTTCAAAATAAGACCTTTGGGAAGAGGCACTTTGAAGAAGAAAACTCACTCGGTAGGTCTTTGTCTTATATATGTTCAATTCCCTATTTCTTCACAGTGGGTTGTTTGAAGGTTTTTTTGCATGTCACGTTGATTTTTAGGTCATATAGAAGTTGAAGTTGTTTCTGTACGTGTCAATGACAAAAATTCTTGCTGTAGGCAATAGTTATCCACTCTTTCCACCCTTAAATGCACAGTACAAGCTAAACTTGGGATGACTAATTTTGACAGTGTGCAGGTTGTTTTATCATAAAGTTATGGGAGAAAGCTACTGCTCCTTTCTTCTCTGAGCAGACTTTTTTTTTTCTCTCTGCACAGATCTAGTGTTTTTTCGTTGAAATATGAGTAGTAGTATTTCCGTTTTCACCTTTTTGTGCCCTGTAGGTGAGGACAAGATTTCGCTTGTGTTGAGATTGCTAGTCTGATATGAAAAATACTTGTTGGTCTAAAAGCGCGGTTTCTTACCATCTAAAACTGCTCTGTCTCAGGGCTGCAGCGTTGGTACTTAATGCTTGCCCAGTCACCCGGACCTGTTCAGGGACCTGGGCTACCTGAAGAGTGTTTATGGAAGGGTCGATTGCGATGGAGTTGCTGCCTAACTGCACCAGTTCAGGTGCAAGGGTCAGGCAGGCTGGCGTGGGAAAGTCTGGGTCGGTGTGGAAAGGCAGATAGGGTTCTACCAGTTCAACCTGAAACAGCCGTGCCACAGTTGAACCCTACCCCTAGTTACAGCTTCTGTAAAGGATGTCTTGGACACTGTTTTAGAATTCTGTAGAGACTCTTTAATAACCGTAAGTACGAAAAAAGATGCAGGTGAGCTGTGCTGCTGCAGTCTACTGCGGTGCGCTTTCTGAGGCAGACTGCCTTGAGTATGTTTGATAACTTAAGACTCACAAATTTTGATTTGGACGGAACAGACCTACTGACCACAAACGATTCTGCAACAGACTTCATTATATGGGATCTTGAAATCATTCTTGGTAATGCAATATACACTCATTCTGTACGTAAGAAACTTGCAAATAGTGGTGAAGTAGCTCTGTGTTCCAAAAGGGCATTTAATACAGATATGTGATCTGAAAACTTGTTACTTCTGCTTGCTCTGACTTCTTAAATGTTTTATTTAGAAATTATAATTAACTTATACATTATCAGTAAGAAACTGAACTTAAAAGGAACATCACTTTTAAAAATCTGTGTTTTTATCCTAGGGGAACCTCCAATTAAAAGACAACTACTGCTTGAATTTAACAAAACAGAGAATCCCCCCAGATCTTTGAAAGTTTTGAAAAGCACCCCTGATGGTAATTTCAGTCTTGTATTCTAAGCAGTAATCTGATGTTGGTTGTTATCTTTAGAATTCTTAAAATTCCAATAAACTCATGTATAATAAGATTGCTTAACTGCTTCTTTTGTTAGTACAGTCACGGAAATTCAGGGAAGCTGCTATGGTAATGTCTCTGCTGACTTGAAATCACGTGATTAAGGGTATGCCTTATTGTGTAGAATCTAAATATATTACAATGTACTACTTCTGCAAGAACTCTGGTTTAATTTCCAGCTCTGTAGGAATTTATCCAGTTTCTCACAATCCTAAATCTCAAAATTCTAGTCTCAGTAGGAAGAATATATTTTATTGATCTGTAATTTCTCAGTTAAAAACTGTATCTACAGGAGAATTAGAAGGTACTGGTAATTTCATCATGTGGTAATTTGTGAAGAATATAATTACTGATAGGTGTCTACATTACTGTTGCTTTTAATATTTCAAACCAGTAATATGAAGGCTTATGAAAGTGAAAGCAAGGTTTTAAAGTGTGAGTTGATGCTTTATGTGAAACTAGTTATTGATTAGGGTATTAGCATAATATGATTTTGGCTATGGCTTTTGGTTACGGGATATGGGCTTTTGTGCTCTTTAAGGAACTTGTTCCTTCTAAGCACTGCATGCCTCACCTAGAATTTAGTAGCAGGATTCATCAAGTACATTGGTTTAATCAGTATATTTGTTCCTGAATGCTGTCCTAAATCTGTTCTAAGCCTAAAACCCATGATTTAAAGTTCTAAATGAAATCTGTAAGTTACTGCCAGAGAATAAATTTATACCCTTCATATGTAACTATGATCCTACCCTGCAGCAGGACCTGAACAGTGTTGTTCTTTGGTGGAACAACTGAAAACAGTTCTAATCTCCAGTATGGTCTTGTCTCTGACTTCCAGAACATGTGATGTCTTGTATATATGACTTCTCTCATGAAACTTCCTCTTTGCAGCCTAAGGGCGTAGCACAAATGAGTTTAAATTCCAGGCAGACATGATTTAGTTATGTTGATAATTCCAAGATAAGCATGTCCTTCAATGATCCAAGGAGTTTGTGCAAATGTGCCCTTTTCTGTTGTAACCTTTTAAAAAAAAAAAAAAAAAAAGTTGCTAAAAGAGTTCTAAATGGAATTATGAGCCTTCCTAGAATTAAATATATGATAAACATTTCCTTTTCAGGAGCCTAAAAATATCTTGCAGGCTCACAAATAGGAATTTTTGAGAGTTCAGCATTGTGGTCATGTATCCTTTAGATCTGTCTGCAACTAGTGTGAAAATGTTTTATACAAAGAATTTACTTGGCAGAAAAAAACCCCACAACAACAAGGCTGTTTAAATCCACTCTGGAAACTTTTCTATATATTTCTAGCATTAATATAGAAAAAATATGTGCTGTAAATATCTGTGCGTGTAATGTACTGTTTCAAACTTTTTTTCTAATTATCTTATAGGCATTTTCAAAGACAGAAGAAAGTTTATGTACGATGTTCCTTTAAAACCCATAACTTGTCAACCTTTTGGGTGAGAAATTTATAATATATTTTAGAATTCTTCTAATGCAATTTCTAAAAACCACACAAGCCCTTGTAACTTTTAAAAAATAAACAATAATAATTTGCTACCCAACTTTATAAAAGACTAATAATTTTACTTCAAAATAAACATATTAAATTACCATAAAACACACATTGCTGCAGTAGACCACTGAGATGCTAAACAAATTTTACACTTGTATTTGTCTTTTCTTGATAGATAGAAATTAAGTATTCCATTTTTAAAATGTCAAAGACTGATATTTTTGGTTTTTATTGACACAGTGTTGAAAGTTGTATTACTAAATTACAAATATAAAAATCCTGACAAAGATTTTTGTCAGGAAGCTGAAACCTGTACGCTTAAATGTTTTTGTCTCTATAGGGCTACTAAAGAACGACAAGAAGTCAAGAATCCTACCCTTACTCTACCAGATCAAGACTTCAAAGGATTCAAATCTAAACCTGCCATTTTTCAGCACTGTGTGCTAAGACAGTCTTCGAGTGGTACTTCAGGGGTTTCTACTCCATGTAAGGCCTCAGCAAAAGAGAGTGAAGAAACAAGAAGTTTGTACAAATCTGGCAAAACTGCTAAAACTTTTATTCCACCCTTCAAAACCAAGGTGACATTTTCTACAGGTGAACAAGGCAGTAGCAAAAGATGTCACTCACCGATCAGCAAAAATATGACTGAAGAGACAGAATTAAATCAGATCACACCTGAACAAAATATTGCTGAACCTCAAGATCACCATCCTTGCATTCAGCATGCAGCAGACACTGACCTAGAAAATGGCAATTTAGGTATTTTCAGATTTTGATCACTTAACTATTGTGAATACTAACTATCAGAATTGAACCTTTAAGGGTTTTGCATACTCTGTCAGACTTCTGTTTTTAAGTAAAAAGAAGCTTTTTAAGCTCTTTTTTTTGGCAGGAAATTTAGGAAATAATTACTTTCCTAATATTTTATATTGCACTCCTAAGAAAGCATATGCAACTCATCTCCAAAGTTAATTAAGAACACAAAAAATTTGTTTTCACACAGTGCTTCAGAAACAAGATGGCTTATATTTAATTTGATTTTATATACCTCTTAAGTAAAATATTCTAGGAACCTTAAAGACTAACCTTGCTATACTTCATTCACTTTTACAGAAGCTTGTTTTCATTCTGTTTTCTAATTAAATTGTAGGCTTAACCATATAAATGGCTGACTGTGTCGTTTTCAAAGAGGCAGAGTTTAAATGCTCAACTGTTAGACTTTATTTAGCTTGTGGGCTTGTGCCTTCGAAGCTCTGGAATGTTGCAGTGTGTATAATTTCTGTAACTATTACAGTCAAATTATCTGGATGTTTTCAGAAGGACTCATTGTATATACTTGAACAAGTGCATGAACTTTTGCAGAATTAGATCCCATATTTACAGGTCAAAATCTTGGGATTACAGACTTTGTAGTCATTATCAGCTAATTTCTGTTCATTTGGAGTTTTCTACGAAGATAGAGTTCACTCTCATGAGAAATACGTGGATTTAAGTTTAGGTCAGGGATTTAATATATTCATATTCATTTCATATCAATATTATTCAAATGCCTTCAGTAAACACTGCTTTTTAAATGCATTAAACTTTGAATATTTAGACTGTTGCAGTTTCTAAAAATCTGCAGAGTGTCTTAGAAAATATGCTTCTCTGAGTCTGTTTTTACAGTGTGACTGTATATCTTAAATCGATATATACTGTAAAAAGGTTTTGACGTTTTGGTTTTTTTTTTTTTCTTTGCAGCTATGGTCAAGATGATGACAAACCTCCGCTGTGCCAGAGATCTGCAGGAAATGAGAATTAAAAAGAAATATAGGCAAAATATTAGCTCACAACCAGGCAGTCTCTATGTCATTAAAACATCTGCAAGGAATAGAATCTCTCTGAAAACTGCAGTAGAAGAGAAATCTCCTAGCTTTTATTCTACAGAAGAGGTGTGTTGACGTATTTTTACTGTGTGTCTTTCCCAGGATCTGTTCCTTAGTAGCTTTTGAATAGATACATTCTTCAGTTTTTAAAGAAGTATTTACAGTAGCTGTTATACCAGTTGCTTACAGTTTTTAAGTAGCTTTGCATATCCACAGTTTTTAAGACTATTTCAGAAAAAAGGGGTCATAAATGTCTCTGTAACGTTATAACCAACAAGAGAAGCATCAAACAAGGAAAAAAATCCGCCAATTATAGGTGCTATTGACTTTTAACCCATATGAAGTGCTATTTTAAGATTTAAGCTTAGGTAAGTCTATATCAAAATCCTCTTGCTTTTGGTACAGTGAAGGTACAAAATCCATTGAATTTTTTAAAACAATTTTAAAGCACACTGTGATGCTGTTCTTCTAAAATAATTGCTAGGAATTCCTCCATTCTCCTTGGATTACATATGAAATGACAAGGTCAGACAAAAACTGTCTCAACCTCAAGGAAATATTTAATCTGAATTTATAACATTAGATATAAACCCTCTCAGCTGAATTCTTACTGTGTTGTCATTATTTTGTCTTTTTCATCTGACTTTTTTCAGCTTTACACATATGGTGTTTCAAAACATTGCATACAAGTTAACAGCACAAATGCAGAATCTTTCCAGTTTCTCATGAAAGACTTTTTCAGTAAGGAGTATTTATTAGCTGGAAATGGGATGCAACTTGCTGATGGAGGATGGCTAATACCTACAGATGAGGGAAAAGCTGGAAAAAAGGAGTTTTACAGGTATTGTTACTTATGAGCTTGAGACAAGTATGCTATTTATTAGTTATTCTCTTATCCCCTAGAAGAAATCCAGCACAGTAATCCTTTAAAGCCTCCAACTACTTTTTTACTGTGCATTTTTAGTATACCTCTGTTAGTGTAAATAAAGATATTGTAGGACTGTAAATGGAGACCAACGTTGTTGGTGATCTTCACTGTCCATTAAAGAAAGCATACAAAGTCCATTTAGAAAATTTCTGGGGATTCTTCAACTGTGCAAATAGTCTAGAAAAATATTACTATTTTCTGTTAATTCAGCATGTTACCGTTTTGTTTAATTAGCATTAACGGGTTTTGATTCTTTTTTTTTCTCAAGTGGAAAATGATTTATTTCTGTTGGGTTCTAGAGTTTCTTGATGGGAATGAAGGTTGATTGGGCAGGTGCTTAGGGTTTCTTTGGCAGGACAGAGCTGAAAATGTTTTTTCAATATAATTTTTTTAAAGCTGACATGATCTGAAGGAAGTCAAGACTTCAGTAGTAAAACTCACTGATTCATTCAAGCTTTCTTTTGAGTATATGTAAGAAGCAAAAAAAAAGAAAAAAACCTGCACAAACAACCCTTGCTTCTTGCACTGTTCCTGGTCCTTCTATCTGTCCTTTTGCAGGTCCTTTAAGATGAGCTGAAAAAAAAGTCTGTGTTGAGTGCATCTCTCCTAAACACTTTCGTAAAACTTATGGTTTATTTTACTGTAAGCAAGTATGTACATCATAACTTCATCAAAAGCACGTGCAACAGAACAAGGAACTACCAGTGTACTGTTGTTCCAGCAAAACTTCAGAAAATACTTAACCATTATTTTCTGATTCCTTCGTAAATTTGAGATGCTCTTTTTTCAAGTCAGTGTCACTGTTGGTATGCATTCACACAAACACTCAAGGCAGGGACCTCTATTTGAGTAGTATTTGTAGTAAAGCATGCGTTGCCAACCTACGTAGTGTCAGAATTCAAGAGGTTTGCAGCATTTCCTTCCCAGTACTGAAGTATGACAGAGGTAGGTCTGTTCCAAGCTCAAGGACTGCTTTTATTTGAAAGTTTGAGTTGGTGAAGTTGGTGCCAGTAATCCAATATGGGAAAATTGACTAGTATAAGGTGTGTACTTCCACGTTGTGATCTGTACTTCCTCATGAAAAAAGAATTGCTTTCTGCTCTTGCTAGTGAGTCAGCATCATTATTGGCTTCTGCCACATGACTTTGGGAAACTTTTTTGGTGCCAAAGTCATTGCCACGACTTTGGGAAATGTTTTTGGTGTCAACAATGTTTGTTCATCTTGGGAGAACTGGAGATGTCCTGTGTTCCTACCCAACAACTGCTCAGTGAAGATCAGTCAAGTGCTGGAGTTCACACGATTATAGAATAGTTTAAGTTGGAAGGGACCACTGGCAGTTATCCAGTCCAAGCCCCTGTTCAACATGGTTCGAATTAGATTAATTACTCAGGGACTTGTCTAGCTGAGTCTTCAACATCTCCGAGGACAGAGATTCTACAACCTCTCTGGACAGCCTGTGCCAGCTGACCACTCTCATGGTGTAAAAAAACCCAAAACAACCACTCTTATCTCTGATTTGAATTTTCCATGTTCCAACTTGTGTCTGTTGCCTCTCATCTGACTGTTGTGTGCTTCTGAGAAGAGTCTGTCCTTGTCTTCTCTGGATCCTCCAGTCAGGTAGTTGTAGACAGCAATAAGGTCTCTTTGCCTTCTCTTAAACTCAGTCAAACCCAGCTCTCTTAGCTTGTGTGTTACGTGCTTCGCCCCTGAGAGCACAGGGGGATCACCTTGGTGTCCCTCTGCAGGGTTTGCTCCAGTATACCAGTGAATCCAAAGCTGGACAGAAACTGCAGATGCAGTCTCCCAGCTGCTGAAGAGAGGGCAAGGATCACTGCCTTCCTGGCTTCGCTCCTAATACAGCCCAGGACGTTTTTGTGCTTATTTGCTGCAAGGACACATTGCTGCCTCATCTTGTGCACCAGGACCTTGGATCCTTTTCTGCAAAGCTGTTTCCCAGACAGTCAGCCCCAGCCTGTTAGTGTTGCAGGGGGTTGTTCCATCGCAGGTACAAGACTTTGCTTTTGTTGAATTTAATGAGATTCCCACCAACTTGTTTCTCTAGCCTGTCCAGGTCCCTCTAAATAGCAACCCTGCCCCTCAGTTTATCAGCCACTTCCCCAAATTTGGTGTCATCTGTAAACTTGCTGCAAGGGTGTTCCATGCCATCATCTGGGTTGTTAATGAAGACATTAAACAACATTGGTCCCTGTATTGATATCTGAGAGGTTCCTCTAGTTACTGCTCACCTGCTGGACTTTGTACTGTCAATCACAATTCTTTATGCTCAGCAATCCAGCCAATTTTCCATCCACTTTATCTACTTATCCAGCCCATATCTTACCAATTTCATGACAGAGACTGTAAGAAATTGTCAAAGTCCTTGCTAACATATGCAGCATCTACTGCCCTCCCCTTGCCCACAGCACCAGTTACTTCATCACAGAAATCAATTGGTTTGGTTAGGCATGATTTGCTCTTAGTAAATCCATGTTGGCCATTCCCAAACACCATCTTGTCTTTCACTTGTTTAGAAATGGCTTCTAAGAATTTCTGCATGCTGCTCTGGAAATTCTTGAGTCTCTCTGACAGTAAACCAAGTTCGTCTCAGAGCAGTCCTTAAAATTGATTGGGGTTTTTTTCCAAAATACTGTAAGGCAGAGCTAATCCTCCCACAGTTCCATTTTGAACCCTGTGGCATCGCATCCCCCGGCTGTTTCATGGACAGCTGTGGGATGTGTAGCCGTATGCATTTATGTGGTCACTCAGGGCAGAGTATGCAGAACTTGACCTAACTTGTTACTTGTCTGTTTCCTCCCCATTTGGCAAGTATTTTGCTGCTAGTGATACCATCCCTGATTCTGTATTTCCCTCCAGCGGTGACGTGATTGTTGAATGTTTTGGGGATATACTTTGCTAGATGATATGTTCCTGCAAAGCATTTATGGTGGATGCATAAATGACTGTCTGGGATGTTCATCCATGTGCAGTTATGGTGCAGGGCCTCTTGCCTACATGTCAGTGTTCTGGAGTTGCATGCATTTTGGAAAGCATGCTGGTCATTCTTTTCTCACGTGAAATTGCTATTTCTAGGCTGACAAACAACTCCACTACACAAATTAATAGGAAACATGAGGTTTGAGGTTGTTTTTGTCAAGAAGCAGTAGATCTCTGGCAACAATGCATCCGACTCTGGATCAGTGTATTTGCAATCTGCTGCTTAGACGTGTTGGAGGTAATCTTGATTAATTTAACACAATTTTCCTATGAATAGGAAAGGTATTAAAGTATTTGCACAAAACATCTTACAGCTAGATGTGCCAAATATTGGCCTTTTTAGACAGTCTAACTTCTTGTTCCAGAGGCAGCTTGTCTTAATAATAATTTTCGGATGTGCTCCTGCTTCTGTGGTCAGGCCATCAGATATATGGCCTTCCCCACATTCATTTTTCAGAAACAGAAGAGAGAAACCACCAGCATGCTGCTAGATATCCCAGAATAACCACTGTGGTTTTGGTGTTAGAACCTGCTCTGGATGACAGTGTTGATCTCACCCTGAATACCAGATAGCCTCTCGAGCAATCTGTAGAGGTTTTTCCCCAAGAGGTTGCCTTCAGTTCCTGTATCTTTTCTGGACTTGTTATATGTTAAAGCATATAGTTGAGAATAAGTACCTACTGGTTGGTCAGCTGAATCAATCTTTTTATCTCTTTAAGTATATTAACTGGATTTGCATTAACTAGAATATATGTGTCTTCATTTAGTCATCTGTATTTAGGATCTTAATCTTGAACAGAATTCTGTCTTTAACTCCTGAATTGCATTGTCCTTCACAAAAGATTACAGAGTATCCCCTACAGCTTGAGATTGCTTTGCTCTCTTCTAATGTAGTAATAATAAATTTGATGGTCATGCCTGCTCCTTATCTTCCTGTATATGTCTTTTTGGCTTTTAAATTGTTTCTTTTCCTCATTCAACTGAGATACAGTTCCTTAAAATCTTCTTGAGGCTTTCTAACAAGTGGGAAATTGACTTTTCGATAGGACTTGACTGATTAGAACACAAGTTCAGTGGCTCAGCTATGTGATTCTCTGGTCTAATTCTTTCTCTCCTCCTTTAATGACTCTGAGAGCCGGAAAAAACAGATGTTTCCAGCCCAACTCAAGCAGGTCATGGTGGTACAGCTTGGACTCGAACACAGAATGAAAGTCCATTTCAGTAGTCATTCAATGGAGAGAAGAAAGTTCTTTAGTAGCAACTGGAAGTCCTTTGAAATGTGTTGCCCACATGCATGTTTAAAAAAGAAAGAAACAAAAGCCCCCAAACCACAACTCTAGAAACTGTGAAGTAGAGGGGGATGGATTGTAATGAGCTCACCAAGCAAGCAGGGGAAGTTCCAGGGCTGAAGGGGAATAGAGCACACCCCTGACCCTCTGTGCTCTGTGCACAGCTGCCTGGAGCAGCCAGGGCATGCCCCTGGAGCTACTGCTGGGGTTAAAAGTCTCCATTTCAGGAACACATGCAAGTACGCACGTGCACGCTGCCGAAGCGCACGAGGACACAGCTTTAATATTCAGACAATAACCAGATCAGGTTACGGAATGTAATCTTCCTGTTTTCACTGTAATAAATATTCCTTTGTTAATGTGGCATACATACACTGAATACAATGCTAGGGAAAAACAGACAAGTGGAAACTTACAGTGGATTTCGGGTTAATTTATTAACAATTTCTCTGCAGAGCCCTCTGTGATACTCCTGGTGTGGATCCCAAGCTAATAACAGAGTCCTGGGTTTACAATCACTATAGGTGGATTGTATGGAAATTGGCAGCCATGGAAGTGTCCTTTCCACATGAATTTGCTAACAGATGTTTGACACCAGAAACAGTGCTGTTCCAGTTGAAATATAGGTATGTGTATAGCAATGTATTTGGAGTTGTAATTTGTGATACTGTGTGCTTTCTAGTTCATAATATTATAAAATAAGCACCTCTACCTTGCATTTACGGTTTATCAGAATGCTTATATTCTTAAACTTATGCATACCAGTATAAAAAATGTAGTGCATGTTATTTGCAAAAATGTAGATAACATTCGCTTTGCTACAATGGTACTTAATCATATAGATTGATTAAGCAATAGTTTGCTACAATTGTTTTTAAGAAAAAACAACGTGATGGATTTTGTTTACTTTAATACAGCATCATGAATTTTTTTTTGTAGGTATGATTTGGAAGTAGATAAGAGTAAACGATCAGCAATCAAAAAAATAACAGAAAGAGATGATGCGGCAGGTAAAACACTTGTACTGTGTATTTCTAAAATCATATCGCAAAACACCGTTGTATCTCCTAGCAGTAGCAATAAGAATGTGGAAAGTAAAAAAGCAGCAGCAATAATTGAAGTTACTGACGGCTGGTATGGGATTAGAGCTCTTCTGGATCCACCTCTCAAAGCTTTCTTACATAGAAGGCGGCTGACAGTTGGTCAGAAGATCATAGTGCATGGAGCAGAACTTGTTGGCTCTCAAAATGGATGTACGCCACTGGAAGCCCCAGATTCCCTGATGTTAAAGGTAAAACGAAATATTATATTAGTTCAGCTTGATTGGATGTGACTGAGAGATGCGATAGATGCTATTTAGTTGGGCCACATTTTGTAAACAAAAAGTCTTGTCAGGGCTTTATAAACAGATGAAGTTTTGTTCAAGTTTAATAACCAGATTTGTAAGACATGACACAAGGTAGCTGATGCTATTCAATAGGGTTGGAAGAGAAGTTTATACTATAAAATTCTGCCAAACTTTGCCACGTGTTTTGACAGTTCCTGCTCCTTAATTTGGTTAAGCACCAAGTTACAAAAAGTATTTATCCGTCACAGACAATATGGAAGTTGGAGGAAGAAAAGGGAGTCAAAAACAGGTTGTGAGAGGGTGGTGGGCTTGGGGGGGAGGATCTTGACCTGTTTGAGCATGATTAAAGTACTGGGTGAAGTTTCAGCATAAAAATTTTGCTCCTCTGGTATAAAGCAATGGCTTGTCTCATAGATGCTGATTTCCTAGAGAATTTTAACTCATCAAATTTTTAGTTCCCATTTAAAATACATTCTTCAATGTGAAAAGAAAACTTGAAATTAAAGTGTAATACGTTCAGGTGCAAAAATAAGATATTCTTAGTGAGGTCAGAGTGAAAATAGTCTTTCTTCTAGATGTAATAAGTTGGATATCTTTTTGACCTACCAGTGACAGTTTATCATTCAACATTTAACTTATGCAGATTTCAGCAAACAGCACTCGATGTGCACGATGGCATGCAAAACTAGGATTTCATCGGGATCCCAGACCTTTTCCTTTGCCTTTGTCATCACTTTACAGTGAGGGTGGTGCAGTGGGGTGTATTGATGTAGTTATTCAAAGAACTTACCCTATTCAGGTATGGTATAAGTGTTTTATGAATCTAATAGGTTCTATGAAATCTAAATTATATAAGTTAATTGCTATATCATTGCTGAAATCAGACATAATATAGAGAGCTAAAAATTTTAAGAAAAGGTACCACTTTGCCTAAAATGAACGGAAGTGGTTCTTGCAGCATGCATGTATTTAATATTTCAAGACTGGAGTACCCTGCTGTAAGAAGAATTTGAGTTTGCGCTCATTATCTTCTGGTTGGCTTTGCTTTCAGCTTCAAAAAGCCAGAAATAATTGAATTTCAGTTCTGTAATCTAAAAAGCACAGCGCTTGTTTTGAAGGAGAAAAAAACATTGACAGTTTCAACTCTAAGTAGAAGTGAAACCCAGTTTTTTCTATTATTAACATACATATCCCTGCAAAGAAGTTAAATATTTATAACCATTAGCAAGATTACTTTTTTTACATGTAGCTGGCTATATAGTGTAAGATCTATTATGTAAAAATATTATTGAAAATGAGATGTGATTATGGTGTAAAATACAATGAAGATCTTTTAAATACCACTTGATATCCAAACATTTTAAATGTGGTCAGACTTTGCTGCAACTGCTTGCTTTTTTAACAATACCGACTACAAAAAGAAACAGTATTTTTATTTTTTTTTTTTTTTTTTTTTTTAGTAATCGATCCTCTTAATGTTAACAGTTTAACCAAGATACAACTTTCAGATTCTGTTAACTTTTCTCAGAGTATATTATACTTGGCATGTACACATAGGGGTTATTTTTTTTCATTGCTTTCTTTCTAAAGTGTTGTATTACTATTAGTCGACGTAAAATGAATTCTGCAAAGGTAATAGCAATATTTGGTTTGGATCATTACTTTGGTATTTATATCATTACTTTAATGGAGGAAATTGCAGCACTTAACTATGTGAACAGCCTGATAGAACTAACATTTATTTAGGTCCCAGAAAGGGGGCTGTAATCTGTAACTGTATCGTAGTAAATGGCTTCCAGCCTGGGGAGGAAAATGGTGCTTTGCATCTGACTGTATCAAGACATTGATGTCTTGATTGATTTTTAACAACACTGAGACTCTTGCTCAAACATACCAAAATGATAGGAAGACTTGGGCTGTCTGTCTCCTTTCACCTCAAGAATCAAGGAGTGTAGGAATCATAGTAACCCTAATTAAAGGTGTCAAACTGTGAATAGTGCAGGAAATACATGGCATGCAGCTGACGAGGCAGGCAGAGCCTATTTCAGCAATTCACTGCCTCATAAGGATCAGTCCTTCAACCCCTCCTCATCCTGCTCTCACTATACTCTCTTGCTGCTTCTCTGTGCTAAACCTGGACCTCACCCGACCCTGTTGCTTAGCTAATATAATTCACTGAACCAGGAGTAAGTGACTAATAATAATAATTAAAAAAAAAAAAAAAAAAGTGCAACAAACTGCTGTCTATTGAATAAACTGATGTGGTCTGATGAGGTCAGGTATGTGCTAAAGCTAGTGCAAGGGAGAAGATGGGACTTGGCAGTAAAGGGACCACTTTCAGCGGCAGTGACCTTTTTGTTTGGCTCACCTATCTCTTCAAATCAGGCAAGCCAGTTCTGGCAGGGTTGTGGACAAGGCTGTAGTCCTATGGAATCACTCCAGGCTGAAAAAGTTTAAGAGCATCTGCAGAATAACGTCATAGTTCTTTTACAGCTTCAAATCTAGCATGTTAAAACAGACAGTAGAGCTGATGTGGAAAGACAAATTGGATAGAATGCAGTTCTGGTATATTTTTAAGGATTGAGTTTGATGGTTTGTATCTTAATGTATCTACCAGTGGGATCCACCTATCTTCTAAATTACATCATTGATACCTATTACTACTATAAGCTATGGTTTCTTCAGATGTTAAATCATGCAGTTTTGACTACTGCTCCATTCTGTCTGTGTATCTTTAAAATGAAGATTTACCAACCAATGCTGTGGGCTTTTGCCTTTTATCTACTATACTGAAAGAACTTACAATCTACTGCCTATTCTTTTTTTAAATCATTTTTGCATAACAGTGAGTATTAGAAGGAAGCTAGATGAGGTTAAAAATTAAAAAAGTCTGGGTTTTGTTTTTGAATCTTTTTATTTCAGTGGATGGAAAAGACATCAGCTGGTTCGTATGTGTTTCGTAACAGCCGAGCTGAAGAAAGGGAAGCTGCCAAGCATGCAGAGGATCAGCAAAAGAAACTGGAAGCTCTGTTTGTAAAAATCCAAGCAGAATATGAAAAGCATGAAGGTAAAGCTTTCATTGTTTCAGAACATGTAATACCAACACAAAAACTTTTAGCATCTACAGAAGAGTTTAAAGAAACTGACAAAAACTTCTCTGGTGATAGAGAAGCAGAGATAGGGTGTTGGGTTGTTTTCTTTGTTGGTGGTGATTTTGTGTTCTATTGTTTTAGGTTTTTTACTTCCTATGTATCAAGACCTTTCAGTACAAAACAGTTATATACTTATTTGCTTGGCTTTGCAGCTATCTAGAAAACTCTCCCTGAACACGTTGGTAGCCAGGCTACTAAAAAATTACCATTGAGGTGATGCTCAGGGAAGTGCCACGAAGTTGTAGAATTGTTAATTCCACTCTCTTCAAAGACCTAACACTGTAATATTTCACCCAGAGGTGGGTGCTGCTTAGGATGTATCTCAGTAGACCTGAACACCAAGACTGAGCATCTTTCCAAACAAACACTGCAGGACTGTGGAGATACTGAGGTCAGTGGAGCTGCATTTATAAATGGACGCTGGTGACACAGAATGTGGAGAAGGCTGTTAGTGGATGCCTTTTTCACCTCAGCCTTAACTAGCAATCCCAGGACCTGGAGTCCAGAGTAAAGTCTGAAGCAAGGAATACATAACCTTGGTGGAAGAGGATCAAATTAGAGAATACTTAAGCAAACTGGACCTACATAAGTCAATGGTCAGTGATGGGATGAACTCACAAGTGCTGAAGGACCTGGCCGATGTCTTTGTGAGGCTGCTCTTGGTCCTGTTTGAATGATCATGGTGATTGGTAGAGGTCCCTGAAGACTAGTGGAAAGCAAGTGTGTCTCCTTTCTTCAAAAAGGACAGGAAGGAGGACTCGGAGGATGAACTACAGGCCAGTCAGCCTTACCTTGATCCCTGAGAAGGTGATGGAACAACTAATCCTGGAAACTATTTCCAGGCATGTGAAGGACAAGAAGGTGATTGGGACTAGTCAGCAGGGACTCACCACGGGGAAGTCACGTTTGACTAACATGACAACCTTCTGTGATGAAATTACTGGCTTGGGTAGATGAGGCGAGAGCAGTGGATATTGTCTACCTGGACTTCAGTAAGGCTTTTGACACTGTCTCCCTTAAGACCCTCACAGAGAAGCTGATGAAGCATGGGCTAGACAAGCAGACAGGTGGCTTGAAAACTGGCTGAACAGTTGGGCTGAGAGGGTGGGGATCAGTGGCACAAAGTCTGTTTGGAGGCCAGTAAGTAGCAGTGTACTCCAGGGATCAACACTGGGCCCAGTCCTGTTTTAACGTCTTCGTTAATGGTCTGGATGATGGGGCAGAGTGTACTGTCAGCCGGTTTGCTATGATACAAAATTAGGACGAGTGACTGATACACTAGAGGATTGTGCTGCCATCCAGAGGGACCTCAGCAGGCTGGAGAAATGGGCTGACAAGAACCTCATGAAGTTCAACAAAGGGAAGTGCAAATCTTGCACCTGGGGAGGAACAGTCCCAGGCACCAGTACATGCTTGGGGCCGCCCAGCTGGAAAGCAGCTTTGCAGAAAAGGCCCTGGGGGTCCTGGTGGACAAGTTGAGTCGTCTTACCAGAAGGTCTAAGGAGGTGATCCTTCCTCTCTGTTTAGTATTGTTAAGGCCACATATACTCTGTCTAGTTCTGGGCTTCCCAGTACAAGAGAGACATGGACATACTGGAGAGAGTCCAACAAAGGGCCATGATGATGCTTGAGGGATCTGACATAGGAGGAAATGCTGAGAGCTGGGACTGTTCAGCCTGGAGAAGAGCAAGGCTCAGGGGGATCTGATCAGTGATGTACCTAAATAGCTGAAGGGAGGGTGCAAAGAAGGTGGAGGCAGGCTCTTCTCAGTGGTGCCCAGTGACGGGACCAGAGGCCATGGGCACAGACTGAAACACAGGAGGTTCCCTCTGGACATCAGGAAAGTTTTTCATTGTGAGGGTGACCAACAGTGTTGCCTAGAGAGGCTGTGAAATCTCCATCCTTGGAGATATCCGAGATCACTGGACATGGTCTTGGGCAGCCTGCTGTAGGTGACCCTGCTTGAGCAGAAGGATTGGCCACGATGACCTCCAGAGATCCCTTCCAACTTCAGCCATTTTCTGATTCTGTAATGGGATGGCACTGCACACCTCTGCCTGTGACTTCTAGCAGCAGTTTCAGCTCTGCTCTTGCTGTGAAGTGCCACAACTGGCTGCTGCCTGCTACAGCTTCACAAAGCCCACTGCTGCACCAGAAATATGTTTGCTTCCCCTTAGGTTTGACTCAGCTAAACTGGAATGAGGAAGGGTATTAGGATTCTTGCCACACTGATTATGGATTCCAGCTACCTTGATATGCTGGTCTGGTTTCTGAGTGGAGCTTTTTTGTTGGTTTCGATTTGGTGTTGTGTTTTGGTTTTTCCCCAAGAACAGGTAGGATTCCCTCACTAACAGTAGCCTGTGCAGTTCACGTTTCATAGGGTTCTGTCTACAACCCAGATAGCCTCTCCTTTCCATAAAGCTTTCCCATGGTGATCTGTAACACCAAGATGTTCTCTGACTGCTTGCTTAGAACCTGGAGTCCTCCACAAGTAACAAGGAAAAGGCAAATAAAGCCATAGTCTAAAAAAAAAAAAAAAAAAAACCAACAAACCCAAACCAGAGCAACCAACCACTGAATTCTTAGTTGAAATCAGAGATTGCTTTGTAATTCTTAACTTCACTGATACAAACTTCCACGTATCCGTCATCTCATTGTGTTTTATGTTCAGCTGGTAAACTTGTCTGTACTGGAGTCTACTACACTGAAGAATTCATCAAAATGCTAGCAGCAAAATGACTTAACCTGAAAAGAGGGTAATAGTTTAATGTAATGCAGTTAACTTGGCTTTTAGCCGGTGTCCTAAGGAGGCTTCACGTGCAGGCCTGTGGTCACCTCTTGTCCCAGATCTTGGTGTGTTTGAGACTTTTCTGCTGTATGAGAGGAAGTGACAGACATACAGAAAATACGGTCAAGTATTGATGAAGTTTCATGGCAGCCCATCAAGTCTCCCACGCTCTCCCAAGTGCAGACACCGATACTGGCTTCCCCAAAGTTTGTATAATAGTCTAATCTATGTTGTATTTAAATGAATGAGATTTTTTTCTGGTTGTATTTTCCTAATACACACACACACACACACACACACACACATATATATCGGTTCCTATATAGAACTGGTTTGTATTTTTATTCTGGCAAAGCCTAAGTACTACCATGCTTCTTACATAATTATTTTTTCTTTCACTTTTAAAGTGTATGGGTTGTACTCAACATAATGGCTTTTTTTCAACAGAGAGAACTAGCAGAAGAGCGCCAAGATCACGCATAGTCACAAGGCAGCAAATCCACAATTTGCAAGATGGTGCAGAACTTTATGAAGCAATTCAGAATGCGTCTGATCCTGGTTATATGGAGGTAACTGTATATCATACAGCACTAATTTTGAAATGCTTGTGGAATAATTTACAATTTACTACCTCATGCTAAAATCAGCCATTAAATTACTAAATTTGGTTTTGCTGCCTTTTGAGATCTTCTACAGCATTCTTATTGCTAAATAAATTAAGATTTAAAAATTTTGAAAATATTCTAATGAAAGCTTGTTGACATAGATTAATAATATCTTGGATTGCAAAATAGAATGCTATTTTCTCTTGATATAAAAATCCAGGATATAGCACAATTAAAAGTTAATGCTACTTGTAATTTTATTACTTTTCTTTGTCTTGCGTATATGAAATCTAAATGCATCTTGTAAGCCTTGAGTTTCACACACTTATTCTTGCATGCTGTTCACTGAAATATTTGAATTATTATATTGTCATTGTTCCAGTTGAATCACAACTTTTAAGTATTTATGCCTTTATTAATAAAGATGCAGGTGATTAGTCCCTGCCAGTTGTTAAAAATTAAATACATGCCTCGCCTTTTGCAAGTCAGGGTCCTTGACTGTCATAAAGCCATGCGATCTGTGACTTTATTTGATAAAATGTTATGCATATCTCTGGTGCTACACTTAAAGGGTCTGGATCTTGAAGGCTTGGTCAGAAATGTAACACTCCTGACGCATTTTAGCGTAAATCACTGTGTCAGCTCAGAGACGGCAGCCTGCTGAGAGGTGCAACTATTTTCTTCTTACAGAATTTTTTTCTAATATTTCTTCTTTCTTATGAAACAAGCAAGCATGTGTTACATTAAATATTCACCTTAGTTACGCGCTCTTAAGCAGGCTTCTTGCTAATTATCACCTAAGAACAGCGTGTAATGTAATACTCGGGCAACGCAGCGCCAGCTGAGTACCAGTCAAGACTGCTGACTCCTGTTGTGTTAACATACCGCGTTTTGAGCCCTAGTAGTGTATCAGTTGAACAACAGACTTTTTGTGGCAGACAAACACTTAAGAAAGAGGCTATCTAAAAATCTTGACAGGATTTTTTTTAACTAATAAAAAAGACACTAAGTACGTTTTCTCTTGGTTACAGGGATATCTTAGTGAAGACCAGTTAAAAGCTTTAAATGCTCACAGGCAGCTGATGAACGATAAAAAGCAAACTCGGATACAGGAAGAATTCAAGAAAGCTTTAGAGTCGGCAGCACAGGAAGAAAACGGTTGTTCCAAAAGAGATGTGTCTACTGTATGGAAACTATGTGTGGTAGACTACAGAATGCAAGAAAAACATAAAGGTTAGTACTTGGGAAATTATAAATAACTTTTATCTAAACGTGGTAACTGGCCAACATAGCAGGTAGACTAGAAGTTTCCCAACGGTATTCTAGCTTGCATGTTAATATTTCCAGTTGTATCTGGGTTTTGGTTTAGGGCTTTTGGGTGGGAGTGAGTGTTGTGGATTTATTTTGTTCAAAAGCCTTCGAATTCGAATTGCACAGCTAATATATCTTAATCTGGTATTGTCAGGAGTGATACTGAGTATCTGGCGTCCACTGCTAGATGTTTGTTCGTTGTTAAAGGAGGGCAGCCGGTACAGGATCTACCAGCTGTCAACATCACAGTCCAAAGGAAGGTCAGGCTCAACTAACATACAATTAACGGCAACAAAGAAAACTCAGTATCTACAACTATCAGTAAGTGCTTTAAGTGCATAAAGATACATTATTAAAATGTATCACAGTCTATATAAGCGTGTTGTAAATACTTAAAAATTTTGTGTTTCTTCAGGTATCTCAAGAGATGCTGGTACAGATTTTCTTTCCGAGAAAGGCTCTAAAATTCCCCAGTTTGTCGGATCCTTCTTTTCAGCCACCATGTGCTGAAGTTGATTTAGTCGGAGTTGTAGTTTCTGTTAGCAGAACAGGTACGTTGTGGACCACATTCATCTCCTCCCATTGAATAAGTACCAAATTTTTTATTTTAAAAGTCAAAATGATCTTGGTGTTGTACATGCATCTCAGGCCTGTGAAAACCTGCTAATATAACCCATCACTGTGATATGCTGGCAGATAATTCTATTTTCCTGAAGAAAAACTGTCTTCGCTTATTAGCTCAGGAAGAATTTAGTAAGGGAGGATCTAAGCTCAAGAGAAGCTTTTCTTTATTTTTTTCCATAAATGGTGGATGTAGGTTGTCATGTCTGTGTTCAGCATCTGCAGAAGTACCACCGTGCCTGTACACGAGATCCCTCTTTTGTGTACAGTGTCATGGAACAAATGGAGCGCAGGCACTGGAGCTCATGGGTAGGGACACATGGATAATCTGAATAAAAAGGAAAAGCACCATAGCAATATTGTTTTTTAAGCCCTGGAACACAGCCTTTGAGTTGTCTTCTGTAATCAGTAGGGAGATAGTGTAGAATATGAATGAAGCATGAAACATGGCTGCCATGTTACATCGATCAATTCTCTTTCAAGTTATGTGTAATTTTTTAATAGATACAAATTGCAGTAATCAACCTTTACTTAAAGATTTAAGGTTTAATTCGGACTTTTTTCTTGCTTTTAGGTTTCACTACTATGGTGTACTTATCTGATGAAAGCTGTAATTTAGTGGCAGTAAAGATCTGGACAGATCTCAGACATTTTGCTATTGAAGATATAGTTGTCCGCTGTTCGTTCATTTCTGCAAGCAACCTTCAGTGGCAGTCTGAATTCAGATCAGAAGTTCCTGTGCTGCTGGCGGGAGATCTGTCTGTGTTCTCAGCCAGTCCAAAGGAAACCTATCTTCAAGAGAAGGTTAATGAACTGAGAAGTATGATAGAGGTAAATCTGTAGATTTTTAGTTTAATGATTTAGTTACTGCTGTGTGACATTCTTCTGGAAGGTGGAGTAAGGTGTTAGTTAATGCATTTTTTGTGGAGGACTCTACATATCACCTATTGACTGTCTCTTGATTTTTTTTTTTTTTTTTTTTCTTTTTAATTCATCTCAGCCATCACTGTCTTTAGGGTGTACCACAATCTTCTCTGGCTAGCAAAAAAATATTGTACCTGACAAGAGGGAATCTGTCATGGACAGTTTGGCTCTAGCCTTTTAAAAATTGAAATTTACTGTCTTGCTCAGCTGAACATACTCAGTATTGGACTATTTCATTTATTTATTATTTCAGTTTTCTAGCTGTGCTAAATAGCATTCTCACTTCACTTGGTCATGCATTCTCACTTTTGACTGAAAAATAAGTTTAAATACAAAAGGATATTTTCCTTGTTAACAATAAAAGGAAGGTATGGTATTTCCCTCCACAGGAAGTGCAGCAGTCTTCTAAGTTGTTGGTTTGATATAAAACAAGCTTCTGGTGGGATTATGATGAGAAAACAAAGTCTTAAATGCTTTGTTGTGAGCATACAGTACTTACACAATTTGAAAAATTACTATTCTGCACTGTAAACTGTTCTCCTTTATAGAATGTGGCCTCCTTTTGCTCTGATGCAGAAAGTAAATTGATGAATTTGCTACGAAGAAATCTCTCTGTTACACCCAGTTTAACTAAAAGATGTGGCTCGGAATGCCCCTCTCCTTCCTGCAACTCAGGTCTTTATGCAGAGGATAAAAGTTTGGTAAGCTTCTGGTAATTAATAATCTGGTTTTACTGACAGTACATATGGTAAGGATATAAGCAAGTTTTATACTGACAGCGGTGGTGAATGGTCTCACTTTTCCGCCCACTCCTTACGTTCTCTTCAGGGCAGTGCAAGCTGATGAGAAGTCTTCTCTGTCTGTGGGTTTAGGATTATTCCCCAGGAGGAACTGGGAGACTATTCTTCCTCCAAGCAGTGCAAGAAAACCTCCATTGTGGCCTGTGTTTTCACAGCATACTTTAAATATTCTGAATTTTATATAAGTAAAATGAATCGTCCTTTCCCTAGAGATGATTTATCACTTCCTTGGTCCCACTGTGAAGATTATCTGACATGGATGTTACTGGAAGGAAAAATCTTGATCTGTAAATTTTTCTTTCCATGGCATTCTGCAGTTCTTACCTTTGTTTAGAGAATTCACCTCCTGGTCATCTTTTCCTAGATATTGTTCACTGTTTCCAGGATTTAAAAGGGAAAAGGTATCACCTAGTAAATGATCACATTTTATAGCAGTCTTGACAAAAATTGAGTTAAATAGTACTCGGGTTTCCCAGGGAGGCTGCTGGTGGCAAGTTGTTCCTGACATGGAGTACTGAGTGCAGTCAGAACAAAAACTTTTCCTGCCACCAGTAGTGAGGGAGGTGGAAACACCCTGGTGTGACATCAGTTCCTGGGGACTAAATTTAAGCTTAGAAGGCATCCCTTTCCATTTCAGAGAGAGTGCTAATATTTAATTCTGAAGGGTTTGTTTATATTAATTTATTAAATATATTAACCAAGTTAAAACAAACAAGATGTTAAATGTGTTCTCAAGTTAAGCATGTGTTTGAATTATTTGCTGTGCAGCATCTATCTTGTGTGTATAGTTATGTTCAAGTTTTTTGGTCTATATCCCTCTTTTCTTCAAAAATTTTTCCTTGTTTTTTCCTATTTAACAACCTGTTGAGGATATATGCAATGCAGTAGAAGACTTAACTCCTTTTTATGAGTGTTTTGATTTCTTACCATCTGGCACAGAAAAATTTCCATACATTTAGCTTAGATTGCAGAAACAACATTTAAATGTGCTGTCTTAATGTACATGTAAATAGTGCTTTATCAAGCATCAATAGAATAATTGATCTATGGATCATCAAAGCATCAATTGAAAGAATAATAGTAGTCACCATAAGAATATATAAATATAAAACTAAGGTTAAGTTGGACATGAATGATGACATCGTGGTTTTGTATCAGTTTTTTTACCCCCTGTTTTGTGGAATTGAGGAAGCTAATGAAATAGGACATCCTAGTCAAAACTTTTCTTTTTAACTAGATCTCTTCCAAAATTGAAATAAAGCATCCAAGCCCTTTGTCAACCAGCACACCGAATATGAAACTTGCCACACAAGGGTCAGTAAAAACACCTTCAGCTGCTACAATCAATGACGACCAGCCCAAAAACAGCAAAAAGAGAAAAGCTATGGACTTCCTCAGTTGTATACCTGCTCCTCCACCACTGCCACCAATGTGTTCAATATTGTCTCCATCTTTAAAAAAGGCATTTCAGCCTCCACGAAGTTTGGGTTTACAGCGTAGCAAGTCATCAAAAGAAACAAATCAGAATGTCGGTCATGTCACCCCCTGTAGAAAATTGAGAGAAACTGTCTGTCTTCCTGAGAATGACCTGGTTGCTGATGAAGAACTTGCAATGATTAATACACAAGCACTCATGAATAATTTACGAGAAGAAAAGAAGATTGATTACATAAATGAAAACAGCAGTACACTAGCTACTAATTTATCTGATGATCTTTTACCCAAAAATAGTTCCAGGTCTACTGGGGAGGCAAATAACGCATCAAAAAGCAGTTCTAAAGTAGCTGAGGCTCTTCAGAAGGACACAAAGGAACCTGAGGACTCGTTACCAGCCCCCAGAATGCTACGGAGACAAAAACCCCGAAAATGCTACTAAATGCACGTGTACAGTATTGTCCATATTTCAAATTCAAATTATTTTTACACTTTGTACATTAACTCCTGATTGTATTTAATAAAGCTATATTACAAAAACAAAGACTCGTGGAATGACATTTCATCTGCAATATATTTTGGAGTTGAGTAATTATACATTTCTCAAACATGTATTGTACAATAGCATTAGTGTGACTGAAGGTTTGATGACATGTTATAAGCTGTTACTTTGATTCTGATGTTTTCTTAAATTACAGCAGGATCTTTGTTTCTGTCTAAAGCAATGTTTTCTCACCCTCTGCAGCATTAGGATAGTTGTTTGGCTCTCACAAGTGGCACAGGGCAAAATAAACAATTCTCCAAGTTTATTGTTACCAAATGTAACACTTTTTCATTCTGAAACAGTGGAGGACATTTCAGAACTGAGACCAGCAGCTCCCCCTCTGCAACCCTTCGGGGGTCCTGTGCCCTGAAGAGAGCCTGGTTTTTCCCCAGAAACAGCCTATTTCTTTATAGCTCTGCTAAATTACCAGATGAACAGCAGCTCTACCCCTATTTGTTGAAGTCCAGTGTGAGCTGTCTTCAGTTCCTGCTGCAAAATCACTTGCTCGTGTCCTGTTCTATAAGCACTGCCTAATAATCCACACCTACTTAAAAAAAATTGCCATCACAAATGCTGAGTTTTAAAAATGTTTCACAAGGGTTCTTAATGAGGACATAATCAGCAGAATTTAACAATATTGATAAAACTACTGCAGGAAAGCTGCTTTTCTCACCCATCCATCAGTCACTGGCTTCTCAGCACTTCTTACTTGCTTAGTGGTGGAAGGAGTTGATTTCCAAACCAAAGGTGTGTTTCGGCCAGTAAATTTCACTGTAAGCTTGAATGGATTGTTGTGGAGGAAGACAGATGAGAGGGAATACAGTTTGTACTGGGGATAGTGTTCTTAGATTAGTCATGTAGAGCCGTGAGATCATAATCCAGTGACATTTAAAGATTTTTAAGAAAACAGTAATTTAAAAATGTAGTAGAAAAATACAATAAGAAACAGTTTAGAAAAATACAAGAATAAAAAAGTTTAGAAAAAATGTAAAACTAGAGCCTTTTATACCCTGATAATTAAAATACACTGAGGAATCATCCACCTCTTCAGTTAAATGGCATGTTGTTTGTACGTGCTACCTGAAGTCTTCTGTTTGAGAAGGCTGGAGGGGGGCTGACATGGGCACCCATGCCATAAGCTGCACTTGGTCCACTGGAGCTTCTCTCATCTCTGCTTGGTTTTTCAGCCCGAAGGACACTGTGGAAGGTAACATTGTGCTCATATTGTTCTTTCATCTGTTGTATCTTTTGTCGAGGGACATGGTGAATATTCCTTCTGTAGAGTCAAAATTAACAGAAAACACAAGTATTTAGCTGCCCATGCCTTAGAGGTTACCGTAAGCTTGCTAAGGTTCCTGATATGCTCAGGCTAATGGTTCATGTCCCCACCGATCTATTTCTAGCCTTTTTTCCCAAATGGTTGTTCACTTCCACCTACTTCTTCAAATTATTATTATTGTAACTGCTGAAACATGTAACAAGTATTTCTGTGGGCAGCCAGGACGCGAGAAGTTAGACAAATGCTTTGAAATGAAAGCTATGTAGAAGACCTCTATTATTTCACGTGAGTATTGCTGGGGTTTAGTGCTAATGGCTTGTTGGCCTCAGGGTGAGCTTTTGTACATCTGGAGAAATGCAGACAAGGGCTGTAGCCAGCCCAGACACTGACTTATAATCATCAAACAAAAAAAATGTTGTTGCTTTGTCCAAGTACAAGTGGGAAAAAATCATACCTGATGTGGCTCAGGCTCCAGGGCAGATTTGTAAATGACACGTTTGAGAGGGAGAGGAAGGGGATACTCAAACACGCAGGGCTTTCAGGAGAGACCAGAAACAGCCACAGTCTCTCAACACGTCCGTGGGAATTGTTTTTCCAAAGACCACTGGGACTTCCTGCTTGTCTGCGAGTTTGCAAACTCTGAGTATCTTCGTTTTTTGCCACTGAGCTCTGCAAGGCACAATCTGTGATCTAGAATCTAAGTCTGTCCCGCATCCATATTTTCAAAGCCTTGTGTTGGGCAAATCCGGCGGGGCTCAACACGGTTTTTTCCCTGGCGGAATTAAGGTGACAGCACCGCAGCAGGTTGCCAGCTGCAGCCTCCCAGTCGTGAAGAAGCCACCCGCACCCAGCCTGTGCCTGGGGCCAGCAACCGGCACAAACCCTACTGCCAGTAAAGACACGGTGTGGAACCAGACTGGGAGCAACCTTCGTCAGCTGCCCCCCAGTACTTTGCCAAATTGCTGCTCCAAACTGAGTGTCTTTGGATTAACTTTACGATACTACTGTAAAAAGCCGAGTTGTTTCAAATTATTAATAAAACAAAATACAAGTTACTGAGTAGCTCAGGCTATAATGAATGGTCACCAGTGAAATCTGCCTCTGCAGTGGTGCCCTACAAATGCCTCCCAGCTGGTGCTGACTTTTGACTGGAGTTCCTAGCTGGTATGAAACAAATAAATCAGTTGGAATGAAGTACCCATGCCCTGTTTTCTTGTGATAACAAATAAGTTAGCACGTGTTGGCTTCTGGATCAAGTAGCTAGAAGTGCACTCGCTACTGTAACATAGTTTACAGCGGGTTGGTTAAAGGCTAGAAAATTAGCCCGCATGGAGTTCTTTGTGATATAACCATTAACACTGCAGCCTCTAGCCAAACTAACACACTTAGAGCCACAGTTGGCTGCCTCTATATCCTACCACATGATGCAGATTTGGTAGATTCATTGTATCCCTTTTGTGTGTGCATGTTAAGATCTTCAGGAAGATCCTCCACAACCCCATTTCTTGACCACATTTAATGTAGCACCCCACAGCAAGACAATCTTTCTTACGGTTAGATTTTTTAAGAACAGAAGTCTGAATATTGTCTAGTGCTTAGACACGTTTTTTTGCCCAAACACAAGAGTGCTGCTCAAAATCCAGAATGCAAATCAGAGTTCCTGCCCCAAGAAGCTTGCAGTAGAAATAAATACACACTTCGTGGCCGGGGCAGGGGGGAGCGTGTGCTTTTTCGACTGCCTGACTCACTTCAGCACGGTCAGGCTCTTTCAGGGCTGAATTCACTGCAGACCAGGTACTGAGTAATAGAAAATTTCCTTGACAATCATTCTGTCATCATTTACTAGGTTACTTTTTAGGGTATATGAAGAGGAAAAGAGCTGGCCTCTCTCAGAGCACAGCAATAAAATGAGAAGCTGTCTGCTCTATCAAAGAGAAAAAGATGTACCTTGTCAGTTCTCGAACATTGAACTTCCAGGGTGTATCTGGTTCTTGGAATATAACTTCATATCCATTTTCACGTGCCTGAAGAAGGACACAGACATTTTAGACATACAGCTGCCGAGCTCAGGAGTAGCCAATCTGCCAGACCCCTGAGGTTTTATCTGGCTAGGAGATGTATCATACGTACCAGGAGCCAGAAAAAGGAAGATAACCATGATTCCCATCAAGCTGAGTCCCCGCCCATTATTTCCTTCTGCATCAAAGGATTTGGGGCTTCCAGCAAAACTTGCCCCAACATTGCCCCCAGTCCCCATCCCCCGTGGCAATGGCACCCTGGCACTTGAACTCTCTGGAAGTCACAGATGGTTCAAGAGCCACAGGTTGGCCACGGCAATCCGGAGCTTCTGGGAGTGGGAGGTCAACATCTATCAGTCCTGATTTTTCCAGCCACTGGGTCTGCAGGCCTCAATTTTTTTCAAGGTAAAGCAACATCTTTGTGCACGTACATGTGTATATATATGCACACACACACATATACACACATACAACACACACAAAAATACATAATATACATTTAATTGCTTTTGATGTGCTTTTGTTTGATTTGGGGGAAAGGAGGCAGGGAGATCTGTTGACCTTTCCACATCTGGCCCACCTCTGGCTGTGCTCTCTCACTCGCTTCCTAGTCACCCACAAGCAGTCACAACTGCTGCCGAAGGGACATGTCCAGGCTTTCCAGCGCCACTGAATTCCTGCCTCTTTTGTGCTCCCATACAAGCAATACTTAGACCCAAATTTTTTAACTGACAAGGCCATAACCCAAGAACAGAAGCATCAGTATAGTGTTAGCAGAGAGGCCACATTATGAAACTGTACTAAAAAATATTGCCATCTGCCAGAACTCCTGACACGAGATGCCAAAGTGTCTTTGAAGACTCTTTACGGTTTATTTTTTCACAAGTCATAAACTAGAATTGTTAGTCATATCTTAATATCTTTGTCAACAAATAGTTTGGGAACTGTTCAATTCATGTCGCTACAGGGGGAGACATCCTGATTGCCAAGAAGTTACAGGGCAAGTTCAAAGACAATCTTCAAGTAATTTTGTCTTCACCGAGGTGTATAGCTGACTAGATAAAACAACTACACTGGCACCTCTTCCCCTACTTCTTCACAGTATCAATCATTAGCTATAATTAGAGAACTAAGTGCAAACAGAAGTAATACTTTTTAGCCATGTTAAGAACTGTTTCAGTCAGGTCACCTCTGAAATGTCATAGCTGAGCATATAAAAGCAATAAATCGGAGCTTTTCCTACCATCAGCACGTACGGCTTCATCTCCCAAGCATGGATGTTGGTATTGTCAATAATAACGGGGCTTTTCCCATTCTTCATTGCCTTGCGTGCTGTAATATAACAAACGCATTAAGTAAAGCGAACATGGACTAAATGACAGACCGAGCCAGGTCTCGCTGGCCGCAGAGCGTCCTCTCGTCGCCCACCGCTAGCACCCTTGGCTCCCGACCGGACGGTTTTGTAGCTACCACCCCTGGCGAGCAGAGCTGAGGGCCCAGCAGGAGGTGACGCAGCCTCTGGCTGCGCGCAGTGGCGAGATCTGAACTTCTCGTAGAACGTACTTAGCCGTACCACTAGGAATTTACAACAGCTGAAAATGACTGTTATTTGCGAAAGATCCCTGTTACGTGATCTCAAAAGCGTTTTCCATTGCTAGAAATGGGTTCAGCACACAGCCACAAAAGCATGTTTCTCTCTGAAGTAGAGACCTGGGTTGTTTCATTCTCAAACTTATAATTAGGTTTGCAAGTCTTCCTCCTGGCTATCGCTAACTCCCCCCTGTAACACCCACTTCCAAGCCAGGACAGACACCCAAGCCATTACAGTCGGAGGGATGCGGTGCGTACAGCTGTACTCAGCCCCTGCTGGGCTGGTATCTGCATGCCACCGGCTGTTCCCGAACTTCGGCAGGGCTACCCAACAGTCCTTCTAAAATAACATCTACCAATCACCAACATTTCTTCACTTATAAATTTCTCTCTTGTAAGGCAGAAGAAATAAAATCAGAAGTGGTACATGTGGTTTTTTAACCAGTACCCCATCAACTGCAGTGTATGACACCACTTTGAGATCTTTTATTTGGGGGGCTAAGTTTAAATACAGACTGAAAAGCAAAACTATTCTGCAAAACGCCTGGGTTGAGTTCAGTCACCTCTCTTTTGGTTCCACTTGTGTGCATCCTCTAGGAAGTCAGGCTCAAACATGTATACACCATTTTCGATAAAGAAGTCATCAGTACTAAGAACTACAGCACTGGGATAGTCACGTTTCAGTTGTCTGAAAAAAAAAAAAAAAAGATGAAAGAAGGATTAGTATAATGCATACCTTTAATAGAGACCATTAAATCAAGAGCCATATGAATGCTCTGCAAATATGCACAGTGCGTCATTTGAAAAATCCCAGCTTAAAGGATCTGAAAGTAATGTAATCAGTAGATGGACACGTAGGAGGAGAGGAATGGAGCTTGAAGGCATGGCCTTGATTTCTTTAATTCAGCAGAGAAATCTACACTGGACTACCAACATGAGTCTTTAATCATATTAAAATATTCAGTTGTCTTTCTGAATTATCTGAGAAGGTACGATTGTAAATACAAAAAAACCCCAAACAAAACCCAAACAAACAAACAAACAAACAAAAGAAACCCAAGAAAAGCCCAAACCTGCTAATCCCATGGAAGCTGGGCTCAAAAGACAATTTGACCATGGGAGTTTTGCTCTAGAGAGATTTTTGAAGATAACCAGGAGGAATAATTTGTCATTTAGTAAAGATGTTACCAGCAGTTTGTCTTGTTCATTTTATTTTTTTTTATTTTTTTTGGCTACAAAGAACATAGCACCTTTTTTTTTTGTAACTTGCAAACAAATATCCTAGTGATCAGTCAATATTTCTTGTTATTTGTTGCAATTTTATGGTTCTTTCTGCTTTTCACTTGTCCCTGTTTTACTTAATCCTCCCCTTGCAGGGTTGAATAATTTTTATTTATTTTCAGCTTTTAAACATATTCATATATTCAAATCTGAATTGCCTAGATTGGCAGCCCCAAATGCAACAGATCCATAAAACCGGTCCCCTGTGGCGAGTGGCACAGGGCAACCCCCCTTCTCTTCACCCTCATGCGCCCCCACCGCGATGCTCATTCAGACCCAGGATGCCCACGGCGGGGCTTAAATATGAAGCATTCCTCTGCCAGTCCTTAGAGAGCATTAAAAAAAATAATCTTAATGCAAAACTGCGTTCCCATTTGTGTGCGGTCCAGACTTATTTGTGCCCATAGACAATTGTCTATTTTTTTCAACGAAGGGAGTGCTGGGGGAGGAGGGAGTCTCTGCAAGGAGTCGGGGAGAGCCCACAGCATCATCTCACTACTCTCCGTCTCCCTAAGGCCCAAAATGTCTCTGGAAAAGAAAGTAAGGCCAAGTGAGAAACCTTGTGGCTCTCGGACACGAATGCTGCTGCCCTGCTATCTCACGCCACACACAGGTCTCCAGTCCCTCGGACTTATTTCAGCTTCTCTGATAAAATGCTTCTCTTCCATCCCCATAAGCTGCAAAAACAACTATTTCTCAATGTCTTATCTAATTGAGCAAGTGCAAGGGAAAAGGTGCCTCGAGGTTACCGGCAAAAAACAGACATGCAGACAGAAAAGGCTTAATTCTGTCATCCCTTGCTGTGCCCTAACCACGTACTTACCAATTTTACCCTCGTCTGTCTGCTAGCAGCAATTCTTCACTAGGATTGCACGTTGCACTTAGCTGAATAAAGGCCAGCTTCTGACTTTGGTCTGCCTCCACTGTAACTTCTACCATCTGCTGATCAATTAATATTATTTTGTGGTTGCAGTCGCCCCAGGGAGAAGAGACTCACTGCTGACGGACTGGCCAGGACTGGGCTGTAGCCACTGTTACGTATCACTTAGCACCCACATGTCGTTATCTTCAAGGTCCAAAGAGACGTTTTATTCACATAATTACTGCTGGACAAACAGATCTAACAAAAGTCATGTTGCAAATTGTTAGCAAATGGTCAAATTATTTTTGCTTTAATTTTGGTCCCAGGCAAAGAATTTTTATCATGAAAAGCATGGGAGCACCTAATGCTTATCTGGTTACTCTTGTGCTGATAAACTGATATATTCGGCTCTCACTGTAATTCAGCACCTCACCTTTCCCACTGCTTTACCCATCTGCAGCGCAATCTCCTCTCTAAAAATCGGATTGTACTAAAATGTGTCATCCCTTTAGTTACTAATAGGCACATAAAATTGTACACATAAACAAAAGATCTCAAAATAATTTTTTTCTCGCTCAGTGTTTCTTTTAAAAATGTTCTCAACCAGTGCAAATTTTAAAAATTATTTTCTTAGCATATACATTACTAAATTCTTAACGCATATACGCACACTCACATGGGAGCCTTTGATATTAACCCTTAAGCAATCTAAATAGTATGTGATTATCTGTAAACTCAGTCTACTATCCTCATATCACTGGTAATTAATTAAAGTAGATAAAACTTGTGCTTCAAAGGAGGAAAAATATGGCACAAAATGTGCTAAGAACTATGAATTACTGTCACATTTGCTATAGTCATACCACACAAACTGCTACAAACAGCAACATAAGAAAATATTAGAGTGGGAAAAAGATGATGTTTTACCTTCTGCTTATTTTGCTGTTTTTAACTTTTCGCTTTCTAAAACAACCAAACTGACACTAAATTTTACAACCATTTCTGTAATCCCCTACTGCCCATGAAGCTGACAAAAATCCTGTTTCTTCTGTCCCTTGTAATTTCCACAGGCACCCAAACCTCTTTAGTATGTTCCTTGAGAAATAAGCCTTCTACAACCTACACAGGACCACAAGTTAGTTTAGAAGAAAGGTTTTAGATAACCACGCAATGAAAATGCCTGTATTTTAGCAAAACATACACCAGCTATGCAAAATGGGAGAACTTGTGCCCAGTGTTATTAATAAATTTTGAGCAGCCCTGTCAAATGGAAACTACCCATTGCCATTAGATCAGTAAGTGTAAAGTGTACAAAGGAGTAGAAGAAAAATGAAATCTCTTTGCAAGATCAAAGAGTACATATAAGTTATGTTTGCATTTTTTTTAAAAAGCCACTGAACTTGAAGCACTGCATTGTGATAAGCAGTATCTGTCAAAGGTTCAGTATTAATTTGCCTACTCAGGACATTTAATTACAAAGTGTTGCAGCTCCATGTCTTGCAGCAGATAGATACAAAATACAGTATGCTCTATGTCTTGCTAAAGAAAAGTTTGCTGCTGTTTCAGAAAATACAAAGAAAGAAAGGCAAAGAAAGAAAGAAAGAAAGAAAGAAAGGCAAAGAAAGAAAGAAAGAAAGAAAGAAAGGCAAA
>JAVJGG010000027.1:3164024-3207837 GCA_035590195.1 Aviceda cuculoides | reverse complement strand
CCCCCGCCCCTTCCCCGGCCGGGCCGGAGGGCGGGACGAGCCGGGCCCGGCCCAGGCCGCGGGGATTCCGCTCCCGTCAGGCGCTGTGGGCCTCGGCCGTGTGGGCGGAGAGTCGCGTCCCCCGGTGGAGGGGGGGGGGTCGAGGGGGGTTAAGTAAGTGGCCCGGGCTCTTCCCCTGTGAAAACGAAAGCTGCCTGAAGGAGACACACGACGGGAGCGGAGAGACAGTCAAGGCTCCGGCGGCAAAACCGCTCAGTTACGGCGCTAGGCCTTCCACCCGGAGCGTTAGCCCAAGGTGCCACCGTTAATTCTTTAAAAAATTCCATCGGTCGCCAAACGCTCGAAGGGCAGGAGAACGCCTGCCAGCGCCGAAAGCCTTCAGCCGGGGATGGTGCACCCCGGGGGGGGGAATCGCCACATCGCTTCGGAGGAGCGCAGCTCTCTGCAGGACCCCCCCCCCCCGACACCGACCCATCTTTTTGTTCTTTTGGGGTTTTTTTTTGGCAGTAATGGAGCTAGTGGAGTCAACCCCCTGCCTCAAAAAAAAAAAAAAAGGCAGACAAGGATGGATTCCAAGCAGATGTAGCTAAATAACTGCCCTGCACTGCATCAACGACCTTGTCCATCACGCTCACTACATCAACATTTTTCCAAACATATAAGCACATGAGAAACGACAGCAAGCTTACCAAGATTTATCTCCCCTGAAGAAAACCCCATCTGCCTTAACACGACCACCACACAAGTCGAAGAAATGACCGTTTCCAGTAAAACCAAAAGCCACTGGTGCGGTATCGCGCTCTCCCTCTCGGAGCCACGCGCATCGGCCCAGCCTGGGGCAGGCCGCAGGGACACACCGACACCGCTGAAGCTTTGGGTTCTGAAGTTTGCAAACTGTGCTAAAGAGAGCATTCAACACACCGGGAGAAAGCTTAGTACCTCCCTGGGAGGTGGCACACCAACGCTAGCGGCAGCGAGTGGGGGGAAAAAAGGGGCAGGAAAGAAGATACCTGAACTCTGAAATTCAAAGATAGCGGGGGGGGGTTAAAGTAAACTTAGCCTGGCAACACCCTACTAAAAGATTAAACGCCTTTTGCCCATACGAGAATAATGTGAGATTTTGAAACTTGTTTTTATTTTAAGCATCCTGGAAGGTTGGTATTCAGTAACAGAAAATATCGGCATTCAGATTTCTCTCTCAATAAATAGAAGGAGGAAGAAAATACTAATTTCTGAGTGACATTTTCTTAAAATCAAAGTAACTTTGCTGCTGCTACTGGTACACCCGGTAAGTCTGAAGCTGCGGTTATGGCCAGCGTGAATTACCTTCCCTCTCCCCGTTACATTTTGTGTAACATTCTGCTGGTAGAAGAGCAGCACATTTCCAACCAAGGAGAGGAAAAATCACACACGTACATAAGAAATGCATGAAAAAAGTGCAGCCAGTAAATCTTGCCAGTGGTGCATTAATTTAGAAATACATACATCTTTACCTGCTTACATGTATATGCAGTATTTAAGTGGAGAGCAGGGACACATCGGCAGTTTAGACCATGGTGGAGTGTCAGCATGACTGCAGTCAGGTACGGGCTCTTCAGCTGATGCACAACAAAAAGGGTGCAGGGAAAGATGAGGAAGAGGAGATGAATGAATAAATGGGAAGGTATTCTGGATCTGGAAGCTGTGGAAGTGGGAGATATTATTTCTGACAAGAACACACAGTCTAAGCTTCCTTGCTTCTCCTCTTCCCACTAATCTTTTCTCACCTTTTTCACCAGAAGTGAGGTGATAATTGTCTCTTCTGTCACTCCCTCTCACTACAAAGATATTTCCAGCCTTATGCATGTCTCATAATTGAGAAAAGCTGCTCTTTCTGATTAATTTTCTGATTAAGTTAATGAGGTGTCATTTGATTTGTCCTTTCCCCTCCCTCCACTCTCTACTGCCAGCCTCACCTTCATTATTTGCTATTTCAGCAAGCGCTTATGATTTTTCTCATAAATAGCTATCCTTCGTGATCCTCCCCTGCCCCTGCGGGCCCCTTCTCCTTCTGGTCCGTCCCACCAACACCTCTTGCTTTCTGCTTTCCTCCTCCCGTTGGTGGTTACGCTCCTGTCCTGCAGGTGAAAGTGCCAGCCACCTCAGCATCAGCAACGGCGTCTACCCTCGGCGTTCCATTCCCAGGCATCACAAGCACCGCTTTAAAGATAGATGCACAGAACACGTCGCAACATTTTACGGGCCACAGCAATAAATCAGGGCAATTTTGTGCTTCTCCAGAAAAAGCAAGACCAACAGAGCTGGTGGAGAAGCCTCGCCCTGTTTACAGCCTCCACAAAACAAAACAAACAAACAAAAAAAAGCATGTAGATGAATCCAAACACACCTCAGAAAAAACCCCCATGAAATTGTGTTTTAAAAACATGGGATGAAATTCATCTCCTATGTAATTTAGCTCACTCTACATATGTAGATATTTCCAGCTTTTTCTGATACCTGCGTGGGCCTTATATAGACATTTATACAAGCAAAATTTTAGATTTTTACTGTCAAGTGTTCATTAATTTCTGCTGCTCACCTCCCCTTGGAAATCAATACTCCACTACTTGTGTTATTGGAACAATTTGCTCAGTAACAGAATTGCTACTGGTAAGGTTACTGTTCCAGTTGAGGAATAAACAACATGCTTAATTATGAAGGAAAACCACAATATTTAAAACAAACAAACAAACAAACAACTGCTTTTAGGTTAAATTTCTCCTCACATCATAAGAATTTTAAGTAAAAAATGGCAAAAGTAATACCACTAACAGAAACACCAAATCACTGGTTACCAGTGCTAGTTACAGGTCTTACCAGTCTACCACAAACCATACACATCTTTCTTCCAGTATGTTTGAATCAGGCCTACAGTGACATTTTCTCCTCATTTCTATAGTCCCAAATGAGTCTAGTTGAAGGGAAGCATTAAGCCTGGTTTTAGGAGAAAAGAAGGTAAGTTGTGCACCTCTGGATAAAAGAATAGGAGCGTCTGAGGAAGACTTATTCCACCTGAGGTTGTAAAGAAACTGGGATGTAATTACAACTGACAGGATGAAAGGCAGAAGTAGGGTAAGACACGTTAACAGGCACCTTTCCCCGCAGGTCGGCATCACTACCAGTTCATGTACTGGTTCATGTGGCAACATCTTGGATCCTGATACAACTGAATTAAATACCAGAGCCTGAAGCTCCCGCCTCACGCCGACAGACGCCTCCTGCTCACTGGTCTCTGCCCTCAATCTCTTCGTACCACACTCGAGGATGTACTGAGAAGGTATAAATCCCAAACGGCTTCAGAACGCAACCTTTTGCCACACACAACAAAGTTATCTCAATTTTGAGTTTTATTACATGGACAGAGAGATTGATATCAGGGGGCTGGGGGGGGGTGATAGGGGAGATGGCCAAAGATTCACACCAAAAATCTACAGCGGTTACTCTCTTCCAGATTATTCCTCACGTTTAAAATCCTTGGTGGCCAACTGAAGTCCTTCCACGGTGGAATCAAAGCGAGAAGTTTCTGAAATAAAATAAAAAAAGAAGAGATTCTGCTGAAATGCCACAACAGCGCAGACTGCAGAAAGACTTTAATGGTTGCAAATCCCACCCTCAGACTGAGAAAAGTTCACCCATCTGATATTTTTAAAAGTCTCTTTCTTTCTCCTACTCAGATGTTGGTTATTTCTTTAAAAAGTTAAAAAGAATGGAGAGGAAGCAGATGACAGAAAGCAAAGGAAAAATAAAAAATGCAAGGAGAATGGAAAAGGAAGAGAAGAAAACATGGATATCAAAACTAGAGACAGTAAGGACCTAGCAACCTCAAGGCTGAAAAATAAGAGTAACACAGCATAGGTTTTTTTTCTCTACGTCACGAACACTATATAATGAACAGCCGTTCAACCAATACTACTATAGCATAGCTACATCTCATAATTGTTTTGTTACATTGCAAATTTTTTCCTGTTCCTTTCACTCAGGACCTCACAGGCCTCCAAGTTACAGAATTCACACGAGGCACCAGCACAACCTGATGGTTACAGTCTTTTCTGAGAGCTCCGGAAACACTGTTCTGGGCAGCTCTTATTCCCCCTAGTAATTATACTCTCTGCTTAAGTAAATTTTAGGCCAGGTTTTCCTGGTAAGCGCTGTAAAAGGCAGGTGAGGTTTTCTGGTCATAATTCTGTACATCTTTTCACGCTTCATTTTCTTTAAAATTAGTGGTTAGATGTCAATGGTTAGAGAAAATATTTTTTTATTATTGTTGTATCAAAGCAGCAAGTGGAAGAGGTTCGACCATGCGATGGTATTTTCTGTGGCAATACTGGAAGACTGCTTTAGTCTGCTTTGTATCTTTTAGATTATTTTTTCCATTCCATTTTTTCCTAAGACAGTCCTGTCTGTCCTAGTTCTACATTCCTGCTCCTTTGCCCGTGTCCTGCTATCGCATGGCTCAGACTGAAAACTTTCTGGATGTCTTCATGCATTAGATGATGGAGCTGAACCGCCTCACTCTCCGGCTGCGGAAGCATCGCATCCAAAGGGAAGTGATGGGAATAGCACAGCCAGGGAAAGGAGGAGAGATACCACATATCATCGAGAGATTTGTCTCATCAAAACCACGACCCTGCTGGGCTGTCGTGGAGCAAGTCTTCCTGCAGGGAGCGACTGACCGCTACGCTTCAAAAAGAAGCACGCCAGCTTTTCTTTTGCAGCAGTCCTGCAGATAAATGCTTAAACTGACACTGGGTTTTGTCTTCTTGTTCTACACTGCACTCTGCAGCCAGCGAGTGACGGAGGTGATAACTGGAACTTCTCGCTTTCGGCAGCAGCGAGCCCGACCCGCGGCAGCTGACCAGAGCTCCAGAGCAGCCTAAACCCAACCGACCTCCAGTGTCTCGTCCTCTCCCTCCAACAGCCAGCAGGACTTTCCCTGACTCATTCCAGATGTTGAACTAAAAAAAAAAAAAAAAAAAAACAACCAAAAAACCCCCACCACAAAACGCCCCAACTAACTTCCCTCCTCCTCCCAGTACAAAGCCCTCACCAGCTTCACGTTCCCAAGTCAAAGGCTTCGCTGAGCACTGGTGGGACCGTGCAGCCAGGACCAGGGCAACCAACCATTCCATAGGCTTCACCCGCCAGCGGGGACCTCCAACCCAACCACCCCACCTCAGCACGGGTCTTCATGACCAAGTCCTTCTGCGCAGTGTGCGCAACGCCTTTTTTCTTTAAGGCAAACACTGCCTGGGAGTCGTCTTTCGCAACGCTGCTTTAATTCTATATTCCCTAGAACTAACACAGGCCAGCACAGTAGGACATTGGACCGCGACGTCGGGTAAGAAACTGGGGTTTAACGACGTTTCGCGCCAGACCAGCAGTCAGCGGCTGACTCGAACTCGAGCACGAGGCTGCGGATCACTTCTGCTGCGCTCGCGACAAGCAGGGGAGGAAGGCTGAAACCGTTTGGGAGTTGCATGGCAGATGGACAAAGCGGGTAAATCTAATGGAAAAAAGACAGTTTGTTGGATTCAGTGACCAGATAAAGGTGTGGACGAGAAGGCAGGATACTCTGTTAGCATATGGATTTGCTTTCTTGAAGTACAGAAAGGGGAAAGAAAAAAAAAAAAAAGTCAATTTCCAGGTTAATCACAATTTTCTTCAGGGAAGAGAATAGAGCTCTCCAAGCTTTTTTCTTTAGCATAAAACCATTTTAATCGATAAACCTGGGCATTTCTGGGTAGTAGCTTAGGTTACAAATCCACACTGAGACAGCCAGTCAGTATCATAAGCAGAAATCTTGCCTGTGGAGCATTCGCATTTCCAGTATTATAAGTAAGTAACTTAAAAAAACCTTGTGGCTGGCATAGGGCTAAGTATTGGCGAAAATATTCATTTGCTTACCAAATATTTTAGTATTTGATTACATAAGAGGACAATACCACTACCAGATGTTCTTGATGTTATTAATATCTGTGCTGACAGCACCTTGAGAGATCAGTGCTGTCTGTACTATGTGTTTCAGAGAGATTCCCCTCATCTTCCTACATCAGTAGTTGGTACAGGCTCATCACCAAATGACCTGCAATGTCATTTTTGTCATCAATGACATAATAATGCATATAATCAAATTAACCCCCATTCAAGAGGTTTCAATTCCAACCCAAACTATTCAACTATTTTACTTCTGTCAAGAACCTCCACTGTGGAAATTAAGAAACCTTCTAAAAAAGTCAACTCCTGCTTTTATAACTGTCCCAACACAGGACGTGGCTGCCTCTATGACTCCTCCAGCCATCAGCTCGTGCTCAGGTCAGGCACAGGACACCGGGAGGCACAGATCCCTGGCCGCAACCCACATGGATGACATTCCAGCAGTCCTGTAACGTCTGGATGGGAATAATTTAAGCCTCAGGATATGGAATTTTTTTGCTGGCTCAATTTGCCCATGGTGCAAGTTATTCTATTTCCATGTACCTCAGTTTACTTGTTTTAAAACTACAGATTAATCCACTTTCCACTTTGGAAAGAACAACTGATGGAAAACAATACAGAAGTTAAGCTAGCATTTTCCAGCTAGATCCTGAAGTCCTTCCTTCTTACCACAATCTACACCTAGAATATCTCTCATAAACAAACTGAAGAAACTTTGCCAAGTTACCAAAGGGTTCAAAAAATTCACAAGCATGAACACGACAGCATACTTTCCAACACTCTGTAGCACACTTTGTCATACCAAATGAAAACATTAATGAAAAATTAACACTTCAATATACGGAGTCCTAATGCAGCCTGCTGCTGCTGATTCTCTACCGAAAAGCAGAGCTGTCACTTTTTCATGACTCGGTTAAACACGGTTTTATTGTTCATACAGTGCTCTTCGTAATTAGACCCTTAATGGCGTCAGCATTGCTCTCCATGTTGAAGAGATGAGGAAAATAGATGACATGACTCACGGCCGATTGCCGCAGTAATCAAACTGGGAATAAAGTCCAGCTCTTAGGCATCATAGATCACTGCTTTCACTTCACCAGGCGGGTTTTAGATTTCAGAGAAAAATTCATATGGCTTTAGTATCAAAATGCTGCCTTTTCTTTTCCCCATTCAGGCTTAAAAAAAAAAAACCAAACCAAAACAACCCTCAACCCTAACTTGAAGAAAAAAAACCCAACAAGTAAGTTGGGTGATACTAAATGCGCTTTAAAAATTATAACAATGTTCTTTAGATGTTTGGTCAAATATAATACAAGAATGAAACGCATTCACAAGTGTGACTGATTACCTTTTCCTTCATGCAGAATTTAAGATAGTCGGTCATGATTGATGAAACACAGCATCCAGCCAGCCAATGCTAGTGTAGGTCATGATGTTCTCCTCTATCGCCCCTTGAAACAGCTCCATTTCTGGAAGTGTTTCAGAAGAGCCTTGATTCTCTTGGCAATTTTTATTTAGATCTTCAAGACTATTGTCTAAAAAATAAACAAATTACAAAACTGCAGCCACAGCCACCTGAAGTTATCTTATGTAATCTGTCATTTATATTATGTCAGGATAGAGTATTTCTAGAACAAGCTTTTATTTCATCAGAATACTCTTGACTTTGCCTCCTTAATGGCCTACAAAATAAACCTTGCAGGTTTGTCTCAGGGTAAGGGGGACAGAAAAAGAGCGTGTTTATGTACACACACTAAACTAATATGGCAATAACGGAAAAACAACCAGCAACCTTAGCCCATAACCTCCACACTGCAGGAATTCATGGATGCAGAAGTCTAGAGCTTCCCATGGACCCTGATATCTCTTGCTGCTCAAGTGCGTGACCTATTATTATGCTGGCACTTTTTAGTGATCATTAAGTTTAATTAAGTTGAAGATGCTCAACCTTTCAGCGAAATAAAGTCTAATGAAAGACTTCTTCATGCTAAACATCCTTCTGATCTGGAATGGGTAAACTTGAGCTAAGTGTTGGATTAAGTCCATATGGGAAACTTCAAAAAGGCAAGGAATTTCAGCACGTGCATCAGGAAACGTGAAGAGATGATGCACAGCAACCATAGCTCTGCCATACTATGTACACAATCAGTGAGGGCACAAATTCATTTACCACATCCTAGTGCTTTTGCACAAAGAAGAGTGTTATCACTCATTTGTGCTGAAAACCTTGGACACCCTTCAGCATTAACTATCTTCTCTTCTGAACAAGAAGTATTTTATACAGGTTTATACAGAATGGACTTACCAGCCAAGGCGTTTCTGTTCTGCAATCCATTTGTTTTCTGTTTTTCCTAAAATAGATAGTAGTAGTCCAGAGAAAAGAAGAAAGTATGTGACAAGAGATTGTTATTTTGGGAAAGAACAAGGTCCATGGTCTATTTTATAATTACTATTTAATTGTATTTACAGGATTTTCCTCATTCCCACTACCAGACACTACAGTGCTCCTTAAATAAAAACAAACCTTCACAAAGCAACAGCCACAGTGGGGGGAAAAAAAAAAAAAAAAAAAAAAGTAATTTGTAAGTTAACACTTTCTAACCAGACAAGGAGAATTAATTCACCGTCAGTCACTCGGAATGACTTCTCTGCTACAATTATTTGTAGAAGTAGCCATGAAGAAGCTACAGGTAGTGGAAGATGAAGTTTGCTCAGATGATGGGAGAAAACCATAATAAGGAAAACAACTGGCTGATGGTAGGTTGTACTTAATGAACACAGGCCAGGTCAGGTCACGAGTATCACAGAAAAGGTTGGGGTTTTTTTTTTTCTTCCTCAGCTACTTTGTATACATTTCTGAAGATGATCTTTCAAAACCTGAATCCTACCATGGCCTCAAGCTGGTTCTGGAAATATTCAGCAGAGTACATAAAACATCCATCTCCTCATTGTGGGTTTCAAAAAACAAAGCAAATTTACTAGCCAAGAACATCATCTTGCTTATGAACTGAAGAATTCCTCTTTACACCTGGAATATTGGAAAGCCTTCCGAAATCCCCTAGAATTCGTACCTCCACAGAGGTCTTCCACAGTAAATAGATCATCTTTGAAACTTTCCAGTCAAGAGGAACTATATAATCGTCTGGCAACAAGGATTCTGCAGAAGAAAATATTTTTTGCAGTTGAGTGTTCAGATCTCTCCATAGCCAAAATATATCACCGAATTACAATTTTTGCACACGTTATATATCTAGACTTTAAAAAAAAATCAGAAGATATTTAAATGAGCCAGCAACAAAGTTGGAATTTAGGTTCTCTAGAATCTAAGGCCAGCGCACAGGAGGGGGAGGAGGGGGAAGGAGATTTGGTTTTGGTTGCTTTTTTTAGGCAAAGTCTTTCCTACCATACTTTCATTTCCTCCACATACTCCCCCAAAACTAGGTGCAAACAAGAAAACCAGAAAGCTTTCAGCCCGTAAATTAAACAAAATGCAACTTAAGTAACAACCTTTACATTTTACAATGTTTAATTACAGGAATTTGTGCAATATCACTGAAGAAATTACTTTCTAAAATGTTTTAACTCTAACACTGTTTAAGAAGCTGAAGACTTTTTTTTTTTGTAGGAAAACAGTCTAAAATAGATTCTACACTTATATGAGAATTATACAAGCAAGTCAGTCAACTAAATCTTTCATGTATAAATAGCCAAAGATATTTATTTACCAAAAATTTCCCCTCCAAAATAATTTCAATAAAAATTGACCACAATTGCCAGTGTTATAAAATACTACAGCTCAAATGTATACATCAATAAATAGTAGCCTATCAACATATAATAGGCTACCAAAAAGCACAAGAATTTTTGAAATTGTAGGAAAATTATAGTCAAATAAGAATGTGGCCAGCCTTCTGCAGACAGCAGGCAGAATTTTGATGGATAAAAACCCCAAGAAACAGCAATCACAAGCTGGCAGGGCTTCAGAGAGATACTGGGGTGGGGTGTAACCTTCTTAAAGGTTATTTCCAAAGGAAACTCACCTCAACACCAGAGAATTTCACCTGTTCCTGACTCAGAGAAGAATGACATTTGGTTCACTAACCTACTGACTGTTTCTGAATGCCTGTTTTTTCTTTTTTTCCTGGAAGATCCCTGTTTTCAAGTCATGGCCAACTCCCTCTAAGATGATGAAATTTAAGATCACAGATAGGAAGACTCACCAAGTTTGGATGAGAAAAATACGTAATTTTTCTTCTATATGTAGTTTCATAAACTACATTTATTTTCTTTTATACATAGTTTTATACGTAATAGTTGAGGCCATCGGCAGCACTTCCCTGCTCTGTTTCAGCCCTACACGGCGAGTTCTTTGGCGTGTGGTGCCAGGTTCGGAGAAAGCAGCACCGCAGCTCCTCTGGGGACCGCGCCGCGCCACGCTGCCAGTGGTTTGCATCACTCTTCTGGCAGGTAGCATTGCCTCCGACTTTTACAATAAAACCAAAGAATCCCGAGGTCGGTTTGGGCATATAAACAGACATAAGATGTTCCTCAGCTGTCACCTTAAAACTTTCATATGAAAATACATGCTTAACTTTAACTTCTACTGCAACAAAGAGGCGTAAAGGTCCGTGTGCTGAGAAACCGGTCTGTGGTTTTTAATCCTATTTGTTGGCCAAATCAAAGTTACTGTTTCTCCACTGACTAAATTTGGACCAAAGAAGTTGCAGAACTTTATGCAAAGGGAACGTGGCTCTTCCAGCAGACACGTACGCAGCACCACGTCCTAGGGTGGTTCCAAACAGATGTCTGTTGTTGTTGCTGGCTGCAGCTCGGTCGGGTTACGTTAGCCTGCAGTAAATTTGGGAATCGTGACTGCCACACACGACTCCTTTCAGGACTGATTTTAAGTGCTAGCTTAAAATGATTGAACTGAAAGTACAAAAAGATGACAATTGGAGCTCTGGAAGTCAGGTATACAACACTGTGACATTAATCATGTATGATCAAAAAGAAGGTATTTGCTATCAGAAAATGCATCTTGGAAGTTTTATATCCAATTTCAAATTAAATTAGATTTTGGGAAAGATTTTCAACAGTATCTAAGCCACATAAGAGCATATGAAAACTTTACTAAATAAAGAAAAAGGAATGCTACTATATCAACCTGGTGGAATATAAAACCAAACATGCAACCTTTATATAAGAGCACACATTTTGTACCATTTTTTCATTTAGCTTTGTAATCAACACAGTAAAGCCTTGCTCAGTAGGATGTATTAAAACATCAAGAAGAGCTTCATGATTTGGATTTAAAGTTAGTAAGTATTTTTACTAAAAGGACTGCAAATATGAAGCTAAACCAAACAGCACCTTTGACAGAGACTGAAGATGATTTTAGGTAAAAAATAATCACTAAAGCAGCAGTGATTCCTTTCAATAGGATTAATATTTGATTTAATTGGTACCTACAACAGAAATGAGCATTTAATCATAGGGGTCTTGGTTTGGTTTTGGGGGAGCGTTTTGGTTTTTGTTTGTGGTTTTGGGCAAGTTGTGGGCTTTGGGGGGCTGGGTTGGGGTTTTTTTTTATTTACATAGGAGTAGTAAGAAAAGCATTACCTAGTGGAAGACCTGGAGCGCCAAAGAGCTGCACAAGTTGAAAAGCAAATCCTAATGATAAGGGAAGTCCCAGAAAACTACATTTCATATTCGCATCTTGATTATCTTCAAGCTGTGAGACCTTTGCTGGCTCGGGGCCATCTGCCTCGTGCACATTTTCACCGCAGCTTGCCAATAGACTAGAACCTTCTGGATATTCAGAAACAACTTTAACAGAAGACAAAATATCTGGTTGGCTATTTGTAACCTCTGAAGAAACTTGTTCACTCTCGCCCTCTTTTTTATCAACTACCTTTTGTTGCTTAAGAGTTCTAGCTTGCTCCTCCTTTGTCCTGGAAACTACACAAACCCCACAGGAGTATTTTGGCGTAGGAGAAGATAGTCCCGAATGAATGTAAGAAATGTCATTTAACAGAGCATCTGCATCCAGGGCGGGTAAGGAATAGGTTGCCTCGGTGCCACCGTAAGGTGCAGAATATTCCTGCAATGCACGGTCCTGTTCATGTTCCTCTCCACGGTCCTCGCTTAGAAAGCTCTTTTGCCGCACTTCCAAAACACCTTTTTGGGGAACATCATCTTTTATTGGGGTTTCTTTCCTTCCCTCTATACTGCCAGCAATCTGTCTTGGTAGATTGAACTTTGGTGCCAAGTTGACAATTCTTCTGTATCTTCTCCTCTTCGACGTAACTGGTGCAGCACCATTTCTTGGAACAGTTACTTCACCCGAACACCGCATGAAGGTGGCCCCGGCTTCCACAAGGGAACCCAAGTGCGCTTCACCAGCTGGAGATGCCAACAGACCTTTGCTTATTACGTTGCCAGCCTCCCCAGTTACTGTTACGTGATGGTTTTCCTTCACCAACCCTCCGTTTGACTGATAGCAGTTTAGCTGCGCTGAACCGTTCGCATGAGTCTGTTTGGGTTTAATTTTGGGGGGTCTTTGTTCACCTACAAATTTATCCTCGGACCAAGAAGAGAGAGAAACTTGTGTATCAAAGCCCAGCTGCAATTCCTCAGTAGGGAAATCAACTGAAAAAAAAGCCCAGGCATTAGAGCTATTCTCTTCTGCTTTTAATGCACCTTTGTCCTCTGTGTTACTATCAGGCACGTTATCATGTACGCTGGAATTGTAGCACTGGGAGATTTCTTTGTCTTCACCATTTAAACATAACAGCTTGGCTCCCATGTCAGGTTCACACGTAATTTGATAAGATCCAAGTTCGTTTTCTGTGCTTAGTGGTGTGCTATAATCTTCAGAGATGCCTTCTGTTACCTGGATGGAATTTTTATCATTGCTTATTTTTAGGCAACTGCTTTTGCAAAGATTTTCTTTGTGCCTTTGATTTGTTTCCTCATTATACAATGCATTTTTTGTTAGGTTTTCAGTAGAAAAAGGTTTTACATCTATTAGAAGTAAACTGTCGCTTTCTACTGGCAATTCATTTTTCAGTGCACTGTTTGGCATCGCTGAGACCTCGGACACAGCGACGGGAAACCTTTCTCTTGAAGCCAGTGCAGCTTCTTTTAGGCTTTCATCAACACCATTAGGCTGCTCTTCACAAACTGTTACTGGATCCTCTGGACCTTCACTAAATGTACACAACGATTTGCTGTTTTCTTCCTCTGAATCATCCCCTTCACTTTCTGATGTGTCCTGGTCATCTGGAATTGGATGATGAGCTGCTCCATCTACTATTTTCTTGGTAATTTCTGTACGATTGCCTTTCATTTTCTTGTTTCTTTTTCGCTTTTTCCTCTGCTTTGCTTTTGTCAACAGACGCCCAGGGTCCTTCTTTAAAATTGTCTTCCTATGTGAAAATAAAAAAAAACAAAGTAAAAAAAAATATTCAGTAATAATGTATTAATGGTGTTCAATTTGAAGAGTAGGTATTTCATGTTAATATGATGATGAACCACAGACCATCTGCTTTTTTAAATACATAAAATCTCAGATAAAACCTTCTATCGATTAAACAAATGTACACCTTACAATTCAGAAGAATCTTGAACATTTTAAACCAATTTAAATAAACATAGCTGCTGTCTCATTAACTTAACTTTACAAAAAGCATCACGAATCATTGCAAGACCAAACAACATGTTTCTGGATGTCTTTCTAAATGATGTTTGAATAATAGATACTAAAGAGCTACTGCTATTCTGAAATTTCATTAAATGTCAAGCTGAGCAGAAAGGTACCACGTGGAGGACATAGTAAGAAAACTTCATCCATTAAGATTAAATGGATTATATTTAGATAAGCTGGACTTAAATTCAAAACATACTAACCAAAAATCTGAATAATGTAAAGGTACAGTGACTATAGCACCTCTGATATTTACTGCTGAGTATACTATGTGTGGATGCATACATATTTGGAAAAAACATTTCATATTTTATTAGCAACAAAGTAATACCCTACCAAAAAATTGACACAGTTGTAGGCAGCTATTTACAATTAATTTTGTAGCTCTTTACAGAATGTCTGGGGTTTTTTTTCTCTGCATTTCTCAAATTTAACAGGTAGAAGCCCTAACAGTGACTTCTCTGAAAACCTGATGTTAGCCTGTCAGCCAGCTAACCCCAAAATGAACACACCTAAGAGAAACCTAGTGCAGAAGTCTAACTTCTCCCTATGCATCTCTTCAGAGAGATGAGATTTTCAAAGCTACGTTTGACTGATAAATCTTTGTATCAAAGATCAGCTCCTTTTCTGTAATTCTTTGCTTTTCTGTAACCCTTTGTTGAGGATGGTACTTCACGCAACACACTAAAGCAAACAAAGCAGTAGCTAGAAGAATTATAGGGTAAAATTACTTATTTTCTGTGTGTTCATATGTAACATAAGCTGTTTTAACTGCTGTATTCTGAAATTCTTAAGAGAAATAAAAGAAAAAAAAAAAGTGGCGTGGGGGGGTGTCTGTGCATGCGGAGGGAAAGCCAGAGTCACTAGTAAGCAACCTGGGACCTAAAGGTCACCTATGGAAACCCAGCCTTACCCTTTATTCATTCTTAAACTTATTCAGTGTTAACCCCATGTGACTTCTTTCGAATCTGAGCTCTACAAAACGAACCCTCCTAATTCTCTGAGCACGAAGCACACCAGCAGCCTCCTCTGCCGCAGTACAGCCACAGAGTCACTGGACTGGGACAGGGTCCGACAGTCTGCGCACCTCGATATTGCTGCGACGAGCGCTACAGATCTCCGGAAAGATCTTGTTGGAAGGCACACGGATTTTAATGCCCTACAATGGCACCCAGGTGAGACATCCTACTGGGAAATAGGATTTCCTTCCAACGTTGGCACTTAAGTCCACACGGTGCTTTCTTCCAGGTAATGCACACTGACCCCCCCTTTCCCAAACCAGTGTATTTTCAATACAGCGCCCTATGGTTTCAGTGCAGATGTCTATACCGCAGATGCCTGAAGTTGGCCAAGACAAATTCCACCGCGAATTCTGCTCGCAATACGTTCGTTCCTTAGCAACATGCCTCCTTTCTCCAAATTGCCAACGTCAGCACCGGCTCAGGAAAGGAACGGGCTTCTCCAGTCTTGGTACTGCTGCAGCTACGCTCTTGCTTGCCGTTCACTTCTCCCAGACGGGAATTTGCACTGCTGCTAAGGGAAGCGAACTTCTCCAACACCGATTCAAGCACGTTTCTGGTGCCCAACAACTCCTGACACATCTGACAACACTTTCAGGACAACGCTGACAGAAGCTTTCTCAGGCTAGGGTGCCACACCAAAAGGTATCGTAGAACTTTGCAGAAATGAGGAAAACAAAAAAGTCTCAGAGGTCGGTACATTTATTTCCTCTCCTCACCATTAACTCTGAATCAGGAAGGAAAACCACACTGGGCAGGATTCACTTTAGAATGTAAGAACAGCAGAAGTACATCCACCAAATAACGGGAGAAGAAGAACCCGGATGATCCAGAGAGACTAACAGCTATTAGTGCGCTGAAATTGTTGCATCTCAAAATAACAACGGATGCATACGTTGGTCAGGTTGATGATTTAGCACACCTGGATATGACCTTCAATAGTGACATTCAACGGTTCGTAATGAATACAAACGTGTCATTTCTACGCTTTGGAAACATGAAAGTTTTATAGCAGTTCAGGGAAATTAGTGTTCTAAAGGTTTGGATTTCCTAAAGAAAGGACTAAAGCAAAAGGGACAGTGATGAACTAATAAATGCAAAATAGTAAGATTTATTATTCTTCACTCTTCCAGGCAACTTCTGTTTTCCAACTGATTCTAAGAAAATACTACCCAAAAGAAAGACTCTAATGCACCACGATGGCATAGCTAAAAATTTCCTGCTTAGGGTATACCCAGTATCATGTTACGGTTTTTGCATCTAATGAAGCAAATTGTCTACTAGTTTTCTTTCATTTTACCTTAGTTCGTCCTCTTTTAGTCCCCCTACATGCTTTTGAGGGGTTTTCCTTATTGTAAAACCATATGGCACACAAACATTGAGAAAATTCAAGAACCAGCATGGAGATAGACTTCACTTCTTTGCAGGGGCATTTGCTACCGAGTTGTTTTTAAATACATATAACACATGCAAAAGGGAAAAGAAAAAAGGTGCTGTTTCAGTTGATATTTAAATTTTGCTATATATCATGCATTTAAAAAAACTGGTCAGTAATAAACAGACTTGAAAAAATGTGATAGTATTTTTGTTGCAATAGGAATTCCCCTTCTGTAACAACACTTTGAAATTTCTCAGCCTACCGTAGACAATATTAAAAGCTTTTTGCCATAACTCGTTACACGTGACTTCAAGGCTGTAACCTACTGCTCAAAATAGCACTGTCCAGCTTGATGGTGAGTCTCCGCTCAGACGATGCTCTTTACCGGAGAAAAAAAATGCACTTTCACGATTGCCAAGGCAGAACATGCAAAGTATATAATTTAGTCACATTTTGCTGGAAAATGGCAAAACCAGAGAAGAGGTAGTTATTTGCAGTTGTACAAACTTCAGCTCTAGCATACATCTAAGGTGATGTCCCTTAAATGTCATATTAAAAAATGCCTGCAGTCATTGCTGCCATGAAATATAGAGGAACCGATAAATTTGAAAAGCAATTCTCTATGACATTTAGCAATGAGGTACATGCTCTTTCAGAAATGTGTTATCATTAATCTCCAAAGACTTTGGAGTGGGTTTTCAGCATCAAGATTATAGTAGAGCTGCTGACATATAATGGCATTTACTGGGATACACTTCACCTTCTCCACCTGGTAAGTCCAAGTGCATTGCTGAATTCCTTGTGACCTAACATCACCTCAGCCAACAAACAGAAATTGAAGTTATAATTTTGGAATAACCAAAAAAGTTATAGTACCAGCCTTTTTGTTACATATCTTGCCTTTAATAATGAAACAAGTGATAAATATCCAGTTCCTCAAAACCAAATACTGGTATTTGGTGATCAAGCAACTGGGAAAAAAAAACCACATGCAAAATAACTTGTCAGCATTATGGGGCTTCCTGAGAGGTGAAATTCCATTAGACTGCTAAGCATCCAACTTACCCCTTTATGGATGCTGAAGAAACAGTCGCAGCAACCCTTTCCTACTGCGTTCCAGATGTTGCCCTTGCACTCCTACTACCTGTCTTTTGCTGGCTCCACCACCCTCCTTGGGGGTGGACTGACCTGCCTGAGCCAGCATCAAAAGAAAGCAAGTACTTGCTTTGTGGTTAAACTGATTTAATTTACTAAAACAAGAAGTAAGATAAGTGTCAAGCTAAGACGAAGGCGGTGGTTGGTGAGAGCAAGGTGACTACTTTCAGCAGCAAAATGTTAGGTTGCCTCACAGCCCATCTTAAGGAAACTCACCATAAATGATTCATAAATGTTTACACATTACAGTGTCGCAAATTAATGCTCCTCGCCCCAAATCAGTAAAGATCCTACTAACTGGATTCAATCCGAAGTAACTCAGTACTTATTACTCTTTTGTCTCTCAACAGCATTGCCAGCAGTGGTGAGATTTAAATACTCGCCTTCATAAATTACACTATTCTATCACAAAGCTGAAAGAGCTACTCTGATCTTTATCATTTCTAGGGACTGACGTATATACGGTGCCGTGCAATATGTGATCAGCCATCAGAGCGCGGCGCTGTCACAGTCCAGACACAAGAGACACTGATCTACAGAGAACAGCATACAACTGCTTTGATGAAAGCATGCCTTTAGGAGCTGTTCATTTAATCAAATTCATGGCAAAGTACAACCACTTTACTTTTCAAAGTAAAAAAAACAAACCACCAAATAAAAAACCCAACTAACCAACCCAAACCCCCAAGTTCCTGAGGTGCTAGTGACACCAATTCAGTTTCAAGTGACAGTCCGCTCACCAGAAGTCTCAGGTGGGGGGATCTGACTGATCTTTGCCCTGCCTGGTTCGGGAAAGTCATAAATGTCTTCTGACTGAAAAAGCCAATCTCCTATTTCAGCTCCTCAGTCACAGGGTATGTTGGTAACATTAAGGAAATCCACCCTGAATATACCAACTGATATGTATGTACATGTGCACTGAATATACTCGTGCCCAGTATCAAACACCTACTTTGTGAACAAGTGAAACAACTCAAGAGCTGCTTTCAACCTCATTTCGGCACCAAATATCTCACCTGACACAATTTAATTTTCAAACCAGAAAGGCGGGGGGGGGGGATCACCACTAGCGTTACTGATGGATGCTAACAGAGACGAGACCATTTTTTGTTTGACTGGATTTCTCTGCACCATTAAGTATGGCTCAATGTTAAAAAGCAGGTTAAGAAAGAGAAAAAAAAGGACAAAGTGAAATGCTACAAGTGATCTGAATCCATCTTAAGGGCATGTACTTACAATACAGAGAAGAAACTATAGCTTTATCATCAGCCTTCTCACCTATGAAGGCTTATAGAATCAATTTTCATTTAAGTTCTCTCTGTCAAACTTTAGTCTTTTGAAGAGAACACAATGGACACAGATGCCAACGTTATACACTGGAAGCACCGTATGAATCAGCTCGTCAAGTCTGATGACACCAGTTCTATTACTTGGATGATACCAGCTCAAGCATGAAGACAACCTGACTGAAATTAATCCAGGCTAGACAAGAAACACACTGTTTTGAGAAGCAGGTTGCAGAAATAGGAATATAGTCAAATTTGCACTAGTTAGTAGTTTGATGTAACCTGCTGGGCAGCAGTGCTCCTTATTTTCTATTGATATAAGAACATTTCTATATGGAATTCTAAGGAACGGTTTAAAACATTTGTAACAGGATAGAAAAATCCCACCTCCCCAGACAGTGATCACTCAGTTTTTCACTAACTTCTGGACAAACCATAGCACTACAGCGTACGTGGCTACGAAGCAATCGGTTCTCCCTAAACCCTAAGCACGCTCCTCTCGGCAACACCAGAGCACACTTCACACACCGCCTCTTACGAAGCTGGTGCCCAGGTTGAAAACCAGGAAGCACACTGGTGAAGACTGCGACGGACCCGAGAAACAACATTATCCACCGCAAACACAAAGCCCATTTGCCTGATGGCCAATTCACAGCTATTGAAAAAAAACCAACCCCAAGCAAACTGTAATAATTACCTTAAAAACCTCAACCTTTTTCTTTCCAAACGAAAACCTGAGTTGCTGTTACAGATATAATGTATTGCATAATGTATATATAATCTAACTAGTTCAAATACAAGACAGTATTGAATCCAAGAGGATCCTTGATTTCAGGAGAAATAAGATCTGTGTTCAAAAATTAAATTTTGTGAGACACCTCACATTCAAGCTTTTCAGTTCCTCTCCCTTACAATCTACTGCTTTCCAGGCACGTGCTTACGCAATTCCACCTCGAGAAGCTCTACCCAGGAAAAGGCAGATTTACCGAGGCTCTCACAAGGTTGTGAAATAAATCATGTCCTAAAATGTGGTCCACAAATAAAACAGACTTTCCAGAACCTAATTCCTAAAAAATATCCTCATTGTGTATTTCATCCACTATAGTATACTCTTTAAACAAATAAATCAATCATTATTTTAACTAGAAATAAAGATAACTACATATTGTGATATCTCACCCTAGTACGTGAACACATAGATGACAGCCATCAAAACAGAATATAGAAATAAGCGGGTATAACGAAAAGGTTTTAAAAGTCAAAATTAGATTTACAGGGTGAAGTGTTGGCCTTTATGCCAAGGTACATTCACACACAAAACAAATGTAAAATGAAGTTTGAGATAAGAAATGGGCAAAATCAAGCTGAGGAAAAATATGGGTAGGAGCATAAGGAAGCAAAAAAGGTACAATGAGAGCAGAATGGAATATTTAGAGATATGCAATACACTATTTTCTGTTAGGAACTTCAGTGAAAGATGACAGATTTTAGCTGTATTTAAAATAGCTTCGATCAACAAAATTGTAGCAAAGGCATGTAATTAAATATCCACCAAAGCACAGACCATAATTCTGGGAACAGAAGTACGAGTTATGAAAACACAGGAAGATGCTGCAAACCTAATGAGGCTAAGAAAAAAAAGGAATTAAGAAAAAGATACTGCATGACAGAAAATATTACTTTCAGCAGAGCAAGAAAAAAAAATTTCAAAAGGACTGCCTAGGGGGAGAGGGAATATATACACTCAGTTTTTAAATCAGCATCAGTTTGAACTGAGGCATTAAAAAATAGAGAGTGAGGTGTAGCTCTCCACACTAGTTTGTAGTTCAGGGAAGAAAAGGGAAGGGGGAGATGGATCCAGAGTTATGAAGACAAGTGTAGTCACTGAGCACAAAGGACTCAGGCAGATCAGACAGACGAGAAAGATACAGTTCAAGAATAAAAGGGGAAAAAAAGTTATAAGAGGAAAACAGTAAAGAAAGCAGTACCAGTAAATATTAAGTAACCAGCCTCTAACCTAGGTTATAGCAATATTAAAACTCAAATACTTGTACCTACAGACAGTGTTGCTCTTCAGAACATCTGCTCCAGATATTGTGCTCATTCTATGCATCTCAAATGCTATATGAAATATGGAGAGCTACACAGCATTCAATTATAACGTGCATTCTCTGGAAGGTACTACACCTTTTTCAACAAATCTCAGTACTTTGTCATTCTGGCATCCAACTTTTACTTACTACTTCTGCATACTACTTTCTGGCATTAACTCATTGCCCTTTTAAACGTCTTTCACCAAAGGGACCAGAGATATGCAAAAGACATGATGAATTACCCCTTAAAGATGATTACTTTTTACAAAACAGCCTTGTATTATTCCTAGAGTGTCGAGGATGAATAGATGCAGAAAACTGTCTTTCAATTCTGCAACATAGCAAGTGTCAATAGAAGTCTGTCTTTGGACAGAAAATAAAAAACTACTTCAGATGAAGACTAATATATGCCAGTATTTTCTAAGACTGGGAAGACAATACAACTAACAAGGAGACAAGCAGTCATGGACACTGCCCGAGAGAGAAAAAAACCAGGACCAGCTAGAGGTTTTGTCAGGAACTTGCGAGCAACTCTGCCAATACAGCTAGGAAACAACCGGAATAAATGGTACAGCCAGTTTTGCTGCTACAGTTCAAGCCAGAAACTTAGTGCCCATCGGAAAGCAAGAAGAGAATCACGGATGCTGTGTTAATGCAAGCCTGCATCTGACACCCTGGCAGCAATTCTGTCGGTCATTTAAGTCTTCTCTGGTAGGTAAGAGCTAACTAAGACTTGCAGTATTCTGGACACTGCTCTCACCACGTCCATCAGAAAAGCCTAATTTAGGTCAGAAAAGGCTCTGGAGATCATACGGTCCAACCTTTGCTCAAAGCAATTCCAACTGAGATCTCGCTGCTCAGTGCCTTGCCCGGACAAGTTCTGCGTACTCCGAGGATGGAGATTACACAACCTAGTGTCCAACTGGAATTTCCCATGTTGCAACCCCGACCCGTTGCTTCTCACGTAAGCGCAGCCCGGCTCCACCTTGATACTCTCCATTAGGTAGGTGAGGACAGCATTAACCTCCCTTAGCCATCGCCTTCTCTTAAGGCTGAACAATCCGTTCCTACCAGCTTCTCCTTGTGCACCGCCTGCTCCAGGCCCTGACCACCCTCTGCTCATCCCACTCCAGTACGTCACATCTTACTTGTACCGGTGAGCTCAAAGCCTGACGTGCTCAACAAAGGCACCGCAAACTAACCAGGCGAAAGACGAAACTAATTAAATCTCTTTACAGCTCAATTCCCTACAAAGTGGTAGAGAGTTAAACCATAGTTAGCTATCTTTACTCACAATAAAACTTCTCCTCAAGACCTAGGACCCAAGAGGGCAGCATGATGGACATAATCTAAGTATTCATTATTAGAAACAAGAACTCAGCGTAGACTGCTGGAACAAAACAGAAACAGAAAGAAACACAAGGTCTAACCCTGCCTTCTACATACACATACACAGAATTCCATTTGTACTCCTATATATAATGCAATTTTGTGCACAGCCACAAGCACAGTCTTCTAACTGCAGTTTTCATACAGTGAAAATAGCTTTGAAATTTTATCAGGTATACTTCACTGAATATTTAGCGCATGTACCATACAGCTGCAAAGAGCTGCAAATGAAGCTCACATATGTATACCTGTCTTGCTTCAGGTAAAAGATCTGATGCCTATACTTCTGTTGCCAAGATCCTTGTAAAGCGGCGTATTCATCTTACAAGCAAGACAGGAAAACTTTCCGGAAAAATACTAAATGGGGGAAAAGCAATATAGCCAATCCACTCTTAAGTCAGGTTCATGAGCCTTTGGAAACTCTTCGTGGTTAAGAGCACGATGTGGGATAAGCTGTTCAGTAACTTCATATAGACTATTATAACCTATAGTATAGGTTACCAAAACCTAATGGCTGATGAGTAAAGAAACAAAAATTATCTGAAGTATCATGAATAAAATAACAGTCAAACAGTATTATAGGTCCACGACTAAAACTGATCTGTAATTGATACAATAAACGCCTCAGAAATAAGCAAATGTTTATTCAGTCAGCTAAAGCAACACTTCTTAGTCTGTTAGCAATTTAAGAATTCATGCCTTTTTAAATCAGTAGTTAGACAACATGCGAGCACATGTTCCAGAAGCTTTGCTCAAAATATTTTTCTACTATGTTTCCATAAAATCCTAGAATAGAGTTAGTATCCAAAATATGCTTTAAAAGAACAAGCAGGGTGATCCACACAACTATAAAGCAGTTATTGTGATACCAGTTTGAGGGACCACAAAAGAAAAGCTGAATTCGATTAACAGCTCAAAAAAGAAAACATTAACATCACTAAAAACACTGTTAAGTACAACTGAAAAAAAAATTAATGGATACAGTATGTTCCGACTTTGCACAACAGGGTGTTGTTGTAACAGCACTATATATCAGAGGCACACATCGAATGGTCAAGGACTGCCTGTCCACCTGAGAAATGAAGCAGCAGCAGCATTATCAGCTGAAAGGAAACTGCAGAGACCCACTCCAGACCCAATACTTCAATGCTTCGATTTTCCTTGATCTAGAATAACATTGTCAGTCTATCTCAAGCTACAAACATCACTTGCTGCTTCTCCACTACTGCAGAAATAAATTAGACAAATTTGAGATCATCTGACCTTGACAAACCACGTTACTTACTACTTTATCTTCCAAATACTTAAAAGACCAGCTATGTTTTCACATATTTTTCTGTGAACTCAAAATAAGCTGATTTACAGCTAGTTTCAACCAATTAGCCTACAAAAAGAAAAAAAAATCCACACCAAAATTAATTGATGTACAAGCAGATTCTCACCTAGGAAATGATTACTAAAGAGCCTTAATCTCTGCTCTTGCTTTTATTTCAAAAGGGTGAGAACATAAAACATTAAAATGAGAAAGTGTCACTGCAGAAACACTGAAGTCTTTCCACATCTGACCTATATGAAACATCTCATCACTCTTCTAAATTGAGTGCTTAATTTAAATTTTATGAACTTCATTTCAACACTATGTCTTCTTATTACGCTTTACTGGGAATTGTAATACACATCTCTGTTCTTTTGTACGGAAACCCCTCAATTCTCAACATATACCTAGTCACCTCACCTCCATGATGTACCAACAGAGAGGGAAAACATATCTTCCAGGAAACTTGATTGCTAGGAGGAAGCAGCAGTTAAAACTACAGGTATCACATATGAATGTGAAAATACAGAAATAATTTTTTTTCTAATTCACTGAAAATTAACTCTACTGGTCAGCTCAAAGAAGAAAATATTGCCACAGTCTAAATTACATCAGAGAAGACAGACACAAAACAATCAAATACAAGTGTTATGGGTCCCCATCTCAGCTAGACAAAGCCTGGTTTTCAGTTATGTATTAGCAGAGAAACAAGGAAAAACTACCGTCTCTGCAGGTTTCAAAAGATAGATGATGAAAGACAAAATCTTGGCTGTCTTGCTAAAGACAAAAAGCTTAAAAAAATTACGCAGCATGGCAAACTAGATTAAAGTGATCCTGAAGAGGATGTAACTACAAGAACGGAAGACAGAATTCCTCACAGGAGATCATTTAACATCATATGTTAAAAAATAAAAATAAAAAAGTGTTACATTAGGTTGTCACAGCTTAACCTCAGCCGGCAACCAAGCCCCCCACAGCTGCTTCCTCACTCCCCCTGCATCAGGATGGGGGAGAGAATCCGAAGGGTAAAAGTGAGAAAACTCGTGGGCTGAGATAAAGACCATTTCACAGGTAAAGCAAAATCCGCGCACACAAGAGAAGCAAAACAAGGAATTCATTCACCACTTCCCACGGGCAGGCAGGAGTTCAGCCATCTCCGGGACAGCCGGGCTCCGTCACGCCTAACTGTTAGTGGGGGAAACAAAACTCCATCACTCCGAACGTCCCTCCCTTCTTCTTCCCCCAGTTTCACGTACCGAGCATGACGTCCTACGGTCTGGAACACCCCTGTGGTCAGCGGGGGTCAGCTGTCCCAGCTGTGTCCCCTCCCAACCCCTTGTGCCCCCCCAGTCTGCTCACTGGTGGGGTGAGGAGCAGAAGAGCCCTTGGCTCTGGGTAAGCCCTGCTCAGCAGTAACCAAAACATCCCTCTGTTATCGACACTGTTTCCAGCACAAATCCAAAACACAGCCCCTTACTAGCTACTATGAAGAAAATTAACTCTACCTCAGCCAAAACCAGCACTTAGGTCTTCTAGGGTTTGGTTCTGGGGTGGGTTGTTGTTGTTGGTTTGGATTTTTTATTTTGTTTCTGGTTTTTTTCTTCTCCAAACAAAAGAAAAATAAGAACAGTAAATCATCCATCAAAGACAAGGCTGATGAAAACTTGATAATTCAGCAAGTGAACTAATCAAACAAGACAGACCAGTTTAGATGAAGCAGTAAAACTAGAACTACTTTTTTTCCTATAGCAATGCATAGTCCTATATAGCTGATGCTAACTAGTCAGCTATATGAACCAAATTAAGGATGTTCTGCAAATTAATTCTCATTTAAATTTCATGCTTAGAGGAATAGGTGTTAAAACTACAGCTGAGTATCTTAACTGTTCTGTTTAAATTTACTTACCAAACATCCCACTAGTTTGAAGTATGCAGCAGATACCTGGAATCTGCATTCATAACGTTAAGGTTCTAAGCATTAATTATATTAAAAAATATATATATCTGACACTTACTTCATGAAATATGATGAACTAGCAATTTAGTAAAAATCTAAACCAGGAAACCTTCATTCTAGGTACATTATCATCATCAACAGGCATATTGCATGAAAACTATGCCACACAGTAAAAATTTTTAGATCCCCAGTTTAACTGAACAGCTAGCTCTTACATTTCTTGTACATACTTTTTGACAGAGTAAGTTATTTTCCTCGTTTGTGAGGGAGCAGGAGAAATTCAATACCTGCAACATATATTTCACATAATCTTTTTATTATTTTTACATATAAATATTGTAGTGTAAAAGCAACTTCTGATATACAGGTATGACCATGACTGTCATATCCTCATGAAATATTAATACACCATGAAACGAAAATGTTTGGACAGACAGTAATTCCACTGTGTTCTCACCTACCGTGTCACTGTACTTACCTTGGGATACAGCTTTATAGATCAAGCAGTTTACAAGAAACGTTTGATACAGTGCCAAGTTGCAAAGCATTCCTTTCTTATGTGTCCTTTGCAAACTGCAAGTCTATTACCAATCAACATGCTTTGCATATCAAAAATACTCACCCCCACCAATAATTTATTAAAAAGATAACACGCAAAAATGCTGCACCATTTTAAAATAGTATGAATTTACATCTATTTAAATACAAATTTCAATTAGAGAACTTAAATATCAATTAAATCTCGCTAAAAAAAAAAAAAAAAATCCATTTCCTTTAAAAACTGAAGGCAGAAGGTACCAAAAGATATCGTAACATCAATTTTCAACAATCAGCTCTTTTCTGTCATACCTTAGCACTCTGTGAATATTACATAAAGCTTCAATAAATGTTATCACTTCATTATGGCTTAAAGTAATATAGAGTAAATAAAATGTGTCTGTCTGTCCTCCCACTTGAAATATGCTCTCATGTTTAAATATAAAAACTTTGAGAAAATTCAAGTATTACTGACCATTTACAATGATTTCCATGATTCTTCTGAGACATGGAAAAAGATAACCACAAAAACTAAGATACAGTAACATAACTGGTATGAATTACAGACAATGAGGGAAGACAATTAATATAGTTGGAGAGCTTTTTTTTTAGATATACACATAATTCAATATATTAACAATCCATGCACTGCTGAAGCATTTTAGATTATTTTTCAAATAATTAAAACAATTACTAAAATGTGAAACTGTACACTTCAACTTTTATAGTTAAAAGAATCTCTTATGAAAATGTTATAGCAGGTATACATTAAATTGTACAAAATTAGATTTGCACAGTAGGTGTAGAAAACCACAGAAAGATACTCCATTATATACCTGGATTTTCAACTTTCATGGTATTCAGACTTCAAAGATGAAGCATTTTTAAATCAAATTAAATGAAGTAATTAATTCAAAAATTACCTATAAATAAAAAACATTATGCTGGCTTTGGAATTTTCAAAATTCTGATGGCTATTACACCAAATTAGTAATAGAAAACCATGAAAATTCTTTTAGCTATGTACTCACGCTCTTGACAAAACTTCCTATTCAAGATTTACTCATTCAGTGTGTAAGGAAATAAAATGTAGGTAGACCTGAAGACAGGTTACTTCAGCTAGCAGGTTAATAATAATAATGCTCATCTGTATAAAATCCTACAAGCTTGAAAATAATAAAAACTGTTTAACTACTAAAACAACACTGAAGACAAACATTTTATTAATACAGCAAGCTGTTAGAAAGCAAGCAAAGTGAAAACTTACAAATTCATAATTTTTTAAGAGAAAAAGGGCAGTATATTAGTCAATCTCCATGCTGGCTCATTCTCTGTTCTGTGCTAAACAGATTATATTGTCTGTGCCAAAATTAGGAATCCAACATGGTTTTACAGAATTACATTCACTATTTATATTGAATTGATGCATCACAACTGTGGACTGGGACTTGACAGCCTAATACTTTAACACTTCACTTTTATCATAAATGAAAGAAATTGACTTAGAAAGACATAGCTGTGAAATTTTTGATTTTTAGTGATAAAATGTAGGTGGTTTTAGTCAGCACGAAAAGTTGGTGGTGTGCAGCCACCATCATAGTTTACATACTACCACTGAGAACAAATAAATAAAAAAAAATAATTCAGGTTGCACAGTTTAAGGCTGGTGAATACTGTGTTGGCAGAATGTTGCTTCAGCTGCCAGATGAGCTTCTGAGACAAAAAACCCCAAACACCACATCTGAAACCAGAAAATACATGCCAAAATTTTGCCAATTGGCAATACGTGCCAAATAGAACAAAAGCACAATCCAGGACATAACTGTTTTCAAAAAAATCTCCTAAAAGATAAGACAATAAATGACAATCATGAAAATTGGTTATTACAAAAATAGCCTCTTCTTCTGGGGCGTTAATTCTCTTTAGGGAGACATCTAATATGACCTCCTCTTTAAAAAAAACTGCTCAACAGTTACTTGACATATGACAACATCATTGTCCTAGGTTTATAAAGGAAGACTCTGCTATATGTCATACTATATTAAATCTTTTACTAAAATCAAAGTTATTACAACTGTAATAAATATAGTTTTAAAAAACATTTAATATACAATTTTATTTACATGCAAGTCTCTTAAAGGAACAACCTCCAGAAGAAAATGGTCTTGAAATAGGCCTATTTAAAACACAGAAGATCCACTACTTTATTGGAGGTGATGATGTGTTTTAGAAGGGCAAGTAACGGATTTTTATTAACTGACTGCAACTGTGTCATCGGCTACTGGAAATACTGAAAGAATTCCATGAGTCTGTATTGCCTCCCCACCTATGTCTTCGCTGCAGAGGTGGCCTTTGAGTGTTTTTGTGGGGAGGTACCACTGAATTCATGACAATAGGTATGGATATTTGATATTCATATCGTTCCAACATCTGAGCAATCTTCTCACGAGTGACCCCATGTTTATTCCTCCTACAAAAATAAAAATTTAAATAAATCGTCTGGTATGTTTATATGTTTACAGTCTTCAAGAAAAAGAAAAAACCTCTAACTTCACAATTTTAGTTCTTGCTTTTCATATTTGAAATTTCACTTTTATTACACCGTATCCTCATTCTATCAGTATTCAACTTGCATTAAGGTTTATTTTAACAATTCACCACTGCATATATTAAGTAACAGAAAACAATACAGTCATTCTTCTTCATACAGAAATGTGATGTTATTCACCAGGGCTATGTACCTAAACAACCCTAGAAGGGCTTTGCTTTCTATTTATTCATCAGATTTTACATGGTATACCAGCTAATGAGTACAGGGATGATTAATACTATAAGACTACTACTTATGAAAGCAATGTTCAAACTGGCATAAAAAAAAAAATGAAACTATATGGTTTCAAGAATTAAATGACAAAATGTTTTCTCATGAATAAGTGTCTATATAAAATAAGGAGCAATTTTAGTTTTGAACCAGAACAGCATGCTCATGATAACCTTTATCTACTAGCTCTTACTAATACTTGGTGTAAACTTAGAAATGTACCAACACACATATAAGGGAAGAGAGGTCAAAAGTGTTGTCCCATTCTTGGAGCGTTTAGTGAACAGCTGCTTTCAGTGAGAACCAGGCCTATCAAGAACCTGAGACTTTAGACATTACGTTTAGAATATATCCATCTCCTTAGTATCTATGGAATAAGATTCTAAAATCCACGTTAGCAGAAAATTTTGGTCTCTGCCAAAAAGAAAACCATGAGGCTCTTGCACAAGCTAAGTGTCAGAGAATTGCCAGCACTTTAACAGAACTGAATCTGAAAGAACAGATACTAAACAAAATGTTTTGATAGTGGAGATTATATTGGTTTATGACAAATGCTTTTCTTATGACCAAGAAACCTTGTCCAAGCTGCATTATTTCCAAGTCATACCAATATGGAATATATGCCTGCATCTTTGTGCTTTCTGCCAGGGACAGAAGAGGCATGGGCCTCCTTACCAACTTGCTCAGTTCTATGGAGGAGAAATCTATACTGGGAACAAACAGGCTATACTGGAAAAAGGATACTCTATACAGAAATATTTTAAAAGACTGATTTCATCCCCGCCATCCCCACTCCCCACCCCCAAGAGTTTGTGCATATTATTACAACAAAGTACATATCAAGTTGATGAGGGTTCAAAGCAGACTGCAGATAGCACACTAGTTTCACATTCAGAATGGAAGAACAACTGGTGATCTCGGAAGCATTCAGAATTACGCTGGCTCCTTAAGCTGTATTTTATGAGCTTTCTCTCTGGGGAAAAAAGGCTTAAGTAGAGTATTTTTCCCATAGACACTCTTCCTTTGAGACAACATTAGAAGCTAGAGTGATCATCACAAGCAGCTCATTGTTTAAATGCTACTTATTTTTACACTGTGCTAAAGAAGTCCAGGAGCAGCAGCATGTTGAACTTAGCAGTTAACAAGTCTTAACAGTTTTGCTTTTATTCACGAACATGAACAAGGTTAATGGTAGAGAAAAAAGCCAATCCCCTAGAAATATGGTGATCCTATAAAGCACTTGACTTTCATGACAGAAAAAAACTGAGAAGAGGAAGTCTGAGTCCTTTTATGCTAAATGGTGGAAGCACAAAGTTATTCAATATTTTCATAACTTAGTACTCACAGAAAAAGATTACAGCTCAGGTGCTCTAGGCATAAAGTGCACACTCGTCCACAACTGAATGGACTTGTGTATAATCACTTAATAAATGAGCAAGTACTTTTCCTTAAAGAACAAGGCAAGATGATAAAATCGCCACCAGCAAAATCACATCAAGCATAGAAATTATTTTTAAAAAGGAAACAACTCTTGCTGTATAGTGTCATTAAATACTGGGATGTCCTATTCAGGCATGTCTTCATTCATCCTTTGGTGGCTTGGCTATGCTGAAAGAGCAAAAAGCCATCTATCCTTAACCAATACAGAGGTACCAGCAAAAGCTCCTAACCCATAGTTAGGCTTTGGAAGCTGGTTTTGCTTGGAGGAACACAGAACCTATTGATAAAAGCGAAGTTCTGTCACTATTAAATGCTTCTGCACTAGAAGAATCTTACATACCACTATACTGGCAAAGTAATCCTGCATAGACATGACTACTTAAAAGAATCAGCACAAGTTTAATGAAGTCAGTACCAAATTGCAGTTTTATGATCATACTGAAGGAAAAACGATTATATTAAACATGTTTGCATTTCACTTCTGTGTGAAGATTACACAGCAGGTAATTTTTTTTTAAATTAAAACAACATCTGTCCCAAAATACAGATTATATATACAGGATACCTGTTATTCCCCAAAAGCTTGAATCGAATGTATACTTTTTTTTTTTTTTAAAAAAAAGTTCTAGTTCCTAACTGACCAGCTACTCAGAAGGCATGCAAACATTACAGAGGGTAATTTTTTTATCCAACACTGATTAAACACCTAAAAAAAAAGATTTTTTTCTTCTACCAGTGATTTTGCTACTCATTTGTTCTCTCATCTGCAGTTTTCAAGATTTCCTAAAAATGGTATCAAAGTACAAAATCCTTTAAATAAAGGTCTAAATGCTATGCAAGAAGTCTTGAGCGCTACCATAAGACATACATCTGTGGAGTCAAGTTGTTTCCACAAAAGTTACAAGCATAAAACTAAACTAAAAGCAAAATCACTCTGACTGACTCTAAAGATAATTTGTACCTCCCAGGCACACTGGAAGAAAACGACACTGACACCTATTCCACACTAAAACATCTGTCATGTTCTTGACACGAAGAATTCACCCAGTGTTGACCTAGAGAGCCTTTTCACAAATGTCTCAAACGCACTAAGCAGTGGCAGAAACAACCCTATACAGTACCTAGAAATGCACCTGACTTCTAGAATACCAACATATTATATCACTTGATGAAAGTTACTAACAATCTAGACAGCACCACTGAAAAAAAAAATAAATGAGGAGCATGTATCCAAAATATAAAAGTCTTTTGCTAATTAAAGTAGGAGGTAGTGTATTTTTTTTATTCCAACTACCAGAAACAAAGAGTCTTAAGTGATCCTGTTTAGGAGGGATTTAGAATGTCTGACTCTAGACAACTAATAAAATTACCCAAATTTATTATTAGCATAGTATTTGCCCCAGTACTACACAAAAAGTTGAGTTCAAAATTCATAAGGGGAATGTCGAAACTACAATAACACTTCTATCATTATCTATTTCCCAAACACATGAATATGAAAAAAAAAAATCCAAACCCAACCTTAAAAATTGAGCCCTCTCCCCAAGCAACTGAAAAACAAAATGAAACTTCCTATCACCATCTTTCCTAAACTCTCAAAAAATAAGGTACCCAGAAAAGAGGCCTCTATTCAAATATTTAAAGCAACTGGAGCTGCTAAAACATTTGTAGGAAGCTTCTAATAACTGGTAGCAACAGTTCACAGTTCAAGGGTTTTCCTTTGGTTTTGGGAAAGATACAAACTTTACTCCTACAATTAATGACTGGAAAATGAAATTCAACAGTAACAACACTTCACATTTGTTTATCCTGTTACCAGTTAAGACCATGTGAAAACATGAATTTTCCTGGAAAATGAGTCTGTCTCATGTAATGGAAATCTCTCACTGAACATCTTAGAAATGTCTGATTCATTAGTTTCCTAACCTGGCTGTGCTGCACCCCAAACTAGAGAAAATTTATTAGAATTCATCCTACAGAGAGAGGACTCCATCTCTAAAAGTAAGTTAGCGGTAGCTTAGGAGCAAAAGGTGAAAACTTTAAAAGATAAAATAAACACAATAAAGTCCAAGTCAGTAATGTAAGTATTATACACACATACTCCGTGCATTGTAGGTGCTACTTTACAAAGCTGAAACAATTATAAGCCAAGTCAGTTGGAAGCATCTAAAATGGCAATCAGTGAGAGAACTCTTTGTGATCAACCATGAAAATATTACATCACATTTCAAACAATGAAATATCCCTAAGCTGGTTTGATACCTCATAGATTCCTAAAGCAGATACATCAGAGGCAAAAGACATGTTAACCAGGAATAATAAGCAGCTTCCCAGGCACTCTCACAACCCAGAAGTCCCATGACCTATGCCCAACAGTACTCTTAAGTCAGATCCTCTGAAGACTGGGGACAATTTCACAAAATCTTGCAATAGAATAATCTAAAACATGAGCTTTCTTTTTAACTTTTACTGATTAGTAATGGACCATTGTTCCTTGACACTGAGACATCTATAAAAGTAGACAAAACAAAGCACTTATACTGATGAAATCCTTGCAAAATGTGTAATTTCTTTTTGTCTGCTATGTATTTCTTGCCATCAGTGTTTGTAGGATGAAATTTCTCAGAATAATTATTCATTATAATAGTCTCAGAATAATTATTCATTATAATAGCAGTGATTCTTAAAGGGGTCAATCATTTTTTTACTCATGTGCAACAATTTTAATACTGACTTTTTGGGCCATTAAGACAGGACCTCTATTTATTTGTCTGTCTGATTATCCATAACACTTCCATTTAAAGGTGTATCTCAAAATGCCTATTTAAATAAAATACATTTTATAGTAGTAGTTAAGTACTTAAAAAAATAAGACACTGAATAAAATATAACGTACCACATACATGTTTGTGTGTGCATATTTATCTATCTCTATATATAAGTACAATGATTTCTGTAATATAAACCTTACTTTTCTAATTCTTCAGGATCAAACTTCCACCAAGTATCTGGCTCATGGAACTCCACTCTGTATCCCTTTTCTAGAGCCTGCAGCAAGCAAAGAAAAACACATGGTATGTATATCATTATTACATAAAATGTAACAAAAAGTTTACAGACCAGTGTAATAAACAGATGTAGTTAGCCCCGTGGTGGTAGCATGCTGAATTTCACTTACCCCCAACCCATCTTAGCTTTCATTCCAGGCTAAGCAGATTATATAAGTCAACCCTTAAATTGGTCTGAACTATTGCCATACCAAATACTCATTGTATGAATAAGCAGTCTCTCTTTAGAAACTTGAGCAAGGAAAACGTTTCTGGACAAAACAGACCAACTTATCACATGTGAAGGTAAGTTCAAAAAGTTGTAACAGATGATAAAATCACACAACAAAACCTACCACTTCCACATATGGCTTCATTTCCCAGGCCTGAGTATTAGTGTTGTCTATTATAACCGGAGACTTTCCCTGCTCCATTGCTTGCTTTGCTGCAATGAAAAATAGTGCAAGTTAATGAACAACCATGTAACTCAAATAAAATGGTAAATGTAAACAAACTGTTCCAGATGTTTTTTGCACTAATCTAATCTGACTGAAACATGCTTTTCTAAGAAAAGGAGTAAGAGCACTGAAAGGTAAAGACAGGAATGGAAAGAAATAGGAGCAAGAAGGTAAGAAAAATTAAGTGAAGGGCATTAAAAAACAGGTGGTGGTGAACTGATGCAAAAGGGTAAATGGGAAGTGTAGAAGTCAAAGCAACACAACAGAGCTGCTCAAAGTCTGTGGCCTGCTGAGTATAGAGATCCTGGCATTAAACCATGCCCTGGTTCCAGCTTTACCGGCCCTGCTGGGTAACACATGGTGCATTCATCATAACTGAGACCTGTGGTTAGGTATTGCAGTTCTTCTCCAACACAATGCTAAGAAATAGGTGTTCTTCACAGAAAGACATCACATATCTGAAATATTCCTGAGATCCATTAAAAAAAAAAAATAATTACAACCATGCTGTCTCTGCTTGAATAATGTTTCAATTCGCTGGCCAATTTCTACCAAATCCAAAAGAGGGCAGATGCTTCAGGAATAATAAGCTGCTTCTGAGTTCTACAAAACAGCAACTGGCAAGAAGGTACATCCAAATTAGCATCTTTATTGATGGAAAGACAGACAAGAACACAGCCATTATGCAATTTGTTTGGCAGGACACTTAAGCAGCAGCATGTTTTTAACTTTGGACTAGCAAGAGTATACTGCTTCCTACCCAGCAGAAGCATCCTAGAGATTACACTGCAGAACTGTGATCAGTTGGAGGAGTTTAGGGGACAAAACATGCAGATCTGTTGGCTACCTGAGACTCACCAGCTCCACAGCACAGAAAAACATTTTGGCACTACCTTGACGGCTAAACTGGTATATCTTCATAAGCCCAAGACTGCTTTAGTCTTAATAAATCAATTAAGCATCTATCTTATGCCTAAACCTAACTTTGATCTTGACATCAGGCATTCTTCTAAATCCCTTACACCATTTGTCCAGAAAGCATTCTCAGAGGACTCCTAACTCACATTACTAGGATTTATCCCTGAGAAAAACAACATTGCACAACCACTGTTTCTGAGCACATCTAGAGAGCATGATTATGACATTCAGCTTCTACATAATGATACACAGGAGACTTACCCAAGGAAGTGAAAAACTCAAGTACTACACCCTTATCAGCCTGATATCCACCCCCATTGCATACAAACCTGGACAGCAGTTAAGCTATTCTTACCAAAAGTTCAGCTGTTATTACCAGAAGTTCAGAAGGATCCCCTGCAGAGGAGAGTACCTAGAGAGGGTACTTTAGCATTCCACTTTGGGGACAAATGGGCTACCTTCATTTTCATTGTTTTAACTTTCTTCACCTTTTTATTTTGAAGCAAGACCTCTGCCATTCTTTGCAGAAAGAGACACAACTCTCACATCTTTAGAAAAGCACTACTTTGTGCATGAATCAGTAAATAAGGTTCTTTTTGCAGCCTGAAACTAAGCCAGATGGAGAAGCAGACTTGCAACTTGTGATTAACAGATTCATGAGTATCAGATTCATCCTCCAACAACTACTCTAAAGCATCCTACAATTGAAAGTAACCTATTCCTCAGCTTCTTTGTGCCCCAGTTAATCAGTAAAAACATAACAATAATTCCTAATCTATTTTATAGAAGCATTGCGAAGATGAATTCCATTAAAAAAAAACCAAAACAATTGCTCTGATGCTACATACTGAAGCCAAGAAAAAAAAAATTAGTTCTAAGCAGTACTAGCAATGTGAGTCACAAACACATCAAAAATTTCACATTTCAAAATTCTTGCAGAAAAAGAGCAAGGATTCAGTTCTCCTTTTAAAAGACACAGAACGGGTGCAAAAGCAAAAAAAACCCCAAACAAACAAAAACAACAACAAAAAAACCAAAAAGCATTATGGTTGCAAACCAAAAATTCTGAACCTTAGGAAATATCTGAATTAAGGCTGGGTGTGTAGTAATTATAGGGCATATGTATTACCATACTGTCCTTAAATACACATTTGAGCACTACTTCCTCATATATACTCCTGCCTCTTTCAGCACATGTGATGGACTCGTTTAGTAGTTGAACTGGGGGGGTGTATCAGATCATCAGCATGACCCAAGCAAGTATTCATGAGATAAATGAGTAAGTCAGGATGACTGCAAAGGGAGAAGGATGAAGGATCATCTTTTGGTGAATGTTCTTGAACATCATCCCACCTCTTTCCAAGTGGCCACTACTTTGCATGATCTTCATTTTCTGGCTGCCCAATGTTACAGGTATCATTTACAGAAGTGGTATGAACTCATCTCAATACGAAGACAGTGAAAATTTATTCTGAATATATGAAGTTTAATTACTACTACATACTGTGAAGAAAACATCTAAGTTGCTAAGTTTGGCATTCCAAATAGGAAGACATTTCTAGCAACTGTGCTTTAGCACATTAGCTTGCCAATGAAAAAGTCAGAATATAATACTACTAGTGCTCACAGGAAAGTTAAGATGATGAACTAGATGAAAGAACTGGAATATCTGAAGCTCAAAATACTAAAATAACACTCACACAAAAATCTTTCCAGGAGAGCGAATAATGTTCCATTAAACAAAGTTAAAATAGTATGCATTAAATGAAAAGCAAGATCCACAATGAGTGTGAAGATTAAAAAATACATCTGCTGAATACCTGCCCATTTAGTGAACATTGCTTCATCTGTACACTGAATGAAGCAAGGATCTGAAGGAAGAAAAACCCTAAGTTATTGGAGAGAACTAGGGATTTATCTTGATAGGAATCAATCCACACAATGGGAAGAAATCAAATGAACAGACTGGGAAATAACTTTGTAGATGGAAGGGAGGAAAAAAGCAAAGATAAAAGTATGTTGCAACAGAGCACCAAGAATTGATGAAAAAAGCTATTAAAAAAAAAAAAAAAAGAAAAATATACTGCTCTGGCTTCATTAACCTGGCACAAATGATGTTTCTGAAACCCAAATCTAGAAAAGAAAACTGGTAGGCTGACAGAAACAAGGCAAAAATCCCTGAAATATGCATTTCAGAAAAGATTCATAAAGGTAGCAAGAGAAGAGCCAATTTTGTAATGAAGATAATGGGACCATCATTAATTTACAAAAGCTTGTGAAGAAAGATTATATTATAGCTACAACCCACTTACATATTCTACCATTCTGTTTTAACTGTGGATTTAAGTGCTAAGTGTGCTGACTTTAATACCTTAGACAAAGTTTTAAATAAAAGTAAAAAAGTTACTAATTAATTTTATTAGTCACTGTCAAAATCAAACCAAACAACAAAAAAAGCAGATAAACCCCAACTCAACCTGTCAAGTCAACAATGTTAAAAACACAAAGGCAGCCAAAAGTTCCAGTAGAAGTGGCAGGATGATCTAAAATAGGAGACACTTAGCAAAGCCATAAAACTGAACTTAAAGGGCCTAAAACCCTGTAAGAATGACACTCATTTCACAATTAAAGTTGCAGTGGCAAATTAATTCTAGTGTCTCCTAATATTTGTGCACTTGACCTTACAACCTTCACATTAAATGTGTGGTTTAGTATCAAGGGTATGTAATTCACTGTCCCATAAACATTTGACAGTTTGAAATTCTGTTCATCTAAAATAAATTATATTTTTCCCCTAATGGATCTCACTTGTAACCAATTTCTTCTCATACTTACTGTATTATAAATTCACTCCCTCCCCCAAAATGGGGGGGAGGACAATTTTAACAGAATAATTTTTTCATTTGTGAAGTCAATTTTTGCCTTCTCCATAATTCTGACATAAGGATTATAAAGCTTTAGCTAAAATATGTTGCCATATGAATATTAGGAAATATATAGATAACTTATGCAGCTGATATAATCTGTATGAAACTTTAACCTAGACCTGCTCATCAGAAAAGAATCCCAACTATCAGCATTACCATTCCCCTGAAGTTATCATTTTATGTGTTTTAAGGATCCACACACAAATGAAACCAAGAGCTTCTGAAGTACTGTAAGTCAGAGAGCTCTATCTAGTTAAAGCAGGAGATAAGAATTGCGTATAACTTCAACTCAAAGCTGTTCTGGCAAGTGTTTTGCAGTGAGGGTGTTCTGTACAACACAGCACAGCTGTTCTTGTTCTTACTATCAAAATCACTGAATAACTAAATCATATACTGTTCTTGTTATCAAAACCACTGCGTAACTAAGTGATACAGAACTAGAGAGATCTTAAGGTCTAGTCAGAAACAGCCAGAAGCCATTATCAAGTGAGAATTGTTTGGTGGTCTTATAATTGTGAAGTGTTGAGCCCTCTCATCCATAAACTACTACCTTATCAACACTTCTGCTCCTCAGGTTCCTACTGGGAACTTCATTCAAAGTACTTACTATTCACCACTATAAGTACTTATGATTCTCCAACTTCAGAAGTGCTCTTCATAACTGATATTCTAATGATTGCTTTAAAAAATTCCTTCACTGTTCATACAGAAATGTTCCCTGATGTATCATAAATTTTGCATTAGGGTGAGGAAGGGAGAAAAGGGGAGAATGCATTTGTTTTTCCCCTTGGCCCTCTCTATCTTTTGATGCGAAGAAGTAGTCCTCTAGACAGCAAGGGAGCTTCTGCTTGAGACACTGCAGCACAGACAGTAATCTACATGCGCAGGCAATGGAGTTGTTTGGTTTGTCCACTCCTTGGAGCACACCAAACAAAGAGATTTTCAGAAAGCTGCTACGGAAAGAGCAAGAATCTGTCTGCTACCCTTCCCACCCCAGGTACCTACTTCCTTACCAGTTAAACCCAACCTTTGGACACTGCTAGGTATTAAGAAAGATGACTTACTAAAGCTGTTAATCTACACACGTGAACTAAAATACTCAGAAAAACTCTTCCATAAGTTCTGGATGAACCTCAGATCAGGAAAGGTACTGGAAAAACATGATATTCTGCTGTTGCCAGCCTAAAAAGGTTCAATTCTGCCATCAAGATACTGGTATCAAATGTAACAAATCAGCAGGTCATAGCATAAAGATGAGAGGATTTTCTATTTTTAACTCTGAACCTTCTGTAAGTTCAAAATTTAAGGTATATATACACATTAATTAAAATACAATGAATAAATACATACTTCTATATACCCTATACTAAAACATATATTTTCATATATATACTTTTCATATAGACTGTTAACACACATGCACTTTATGCAATACTTCTATTTTCTAAATATAAGCATAATTTAATAGGATTCCTCTTATGCATTCAAACCTCTCTTCTGGTTCCAGTCATGGGCATCTCCAAGCTGAGCAACATTATATGTATATCCATCTTGCTGACGAAAATAATCATCGGTACTGAGTACAATGCCATCACAACTTTGACGAAGCAGAATACTGTTAAACAAAGGAAAATGCAAAAATATTTTAACTTTTATTTTTCAGATAGAAAAAAAAGAGACACAGGTAAAAAAATATAGCTAAAATAAATTTAACTGTGCCTTATTTCTGAACTTCTTGCAAACTTCAAACAGATTTATAAAAGTATAGTCATACGTATTACCAATAATTCTAATCCAAATTAAAGCAATACATTTTTCCCCTCTCTACTATTTCTGTATTTGTTGTTTCTTCCCCTCCACCCCCATGACATGTTTGTACCCATCTAATTTATGGTTATACTGCAGTAAGTTCCAAGTACCACATAATAATTTAATGTATTTAATAACATTTTCCATATCAATTCTCATTCGGAATTATCTCTAGAAACCAGTCTGATCATGAGGAATCTGGATGCAGCTGAGAAATGAACTAGATGTTTAAATCCTTTTTCAGCACCTTAAACTCTCAACATGACCTCTTCTGACGTTTGCCCATGCTGCTTGCACATACAACGCAGGTTGAACAGGAACAGCAACAGAAAACTACTGATGTTTACAACCATTTCCCTATTTTCAGGATAAAGTAAGAGATCACAATAAGCTTTCAAGATTGTCCTACTAATGAAAGTCAGGATCACAGAGGATCCTATACCCCTCTATTGCAGTTCTATGTCTTCTCCCCCAACCCTGGTGACACAGTCTTACTTGCCTCTATATTCTCATCAACTCCGGCACTCACTGGATCTATAAGCCACTGGAATTTACTACCCACAAGAAAGCACTCCTTTTCTCTTTTTTTCTGGGTTTTTTCTTCTGCAGATTTAGCACTTCAGCCTATTTAAGAAAAGGCCCCAAAAGCTGATACATTAAAAGTGGCTAACTACCAATGGAGACCTCCCCTGGTTGAGCAGCAGTAAGCTGCTACATGGGTGACCACGTCTTGGCAGAACTGTGGTTTCAGTCTAACAGGTGACAAGAAATTTAAGATCGGATTTTTTCATGTCTCAGTTTCTATCAGGGAATTATATTGTTTCCCTGTTGTTCATATTTTAGTGCTAATAGGGTGATAGGAAAGCCGTGTGCTTTACTATCCCTGCATCTATTACTTCAAATCAGGAGAAAAACAATCACTTCTCAAATCACTTAAACCACTTGAGAGTGTTTTAGCTTGGTTTCCTAAGGCAATGCCATTCCATGGTGACTTCTGGACATGTAGGCCGTTTCGACAAAACCCAACAGAATATTCTCTCAAGAATAATATGAACTTTTATGGGGGGAAAACAAACAGACAAACCAAAGCATAACAAACTTGTACACAAATGGATAAAATGCAGAGATTCAAATTAGAACCCATAAAGATAAAATTGCAACGCAAATTTCACATTTACCCAGTCTTTTAGGTCTGCCATTTCCAAGCAACACAGATTTTTACTGTCTAGAAGTTTACTTCTTTTGTAGGTCAGAATAAGTTTCATTACATTCTGCTTCTTGCACAGCTAACATTAAAGACTACGGGAGAAATTTAAGTATACTTTAGTAAACAATAAAAGACACTGTGGGGAAGCCAATGAGGGTAAACAGAAAAAGTCAGAGGGACACAATTGCAATGTTCACCGTTAACATGTTTATTTTTCTCTACATTGTAATATTTTCTACTATTGGTAATATGTTTATTAATTACAGAAGTTATTGTAATAGGTAATGTAGGAATACTACAAAAATCCATTAAGCTTTTCTAGAACTCTGTATTCGCACTGTCATGAAATGCTACAGTCAAACCTCCTAGAAGCATCATAGAGCTGACTTTTGCAGTTAACTAAAATTCATCCTGAATGTTGCCCAGGCATGCCAACAAATACCTGTGAGTCAGAGAAGCTGATTATAGCAAAGTTACAGGGAATAATTAACTGCTGGTTGATCAAGAACATCAGAATCTCTGTCAAATCAAACCCACATTAATTCATCCCAATTAGCAATCCCCATTCTACCAAATATAAACTTTATTTTCAGAAACTCTTGGAAACTGGGGTTTAAAGGAAAACCTTGTAAAACTGAGACAACAGTACAATTCTGTTTAAGTCTGATCTACAGAGGAAGTGTGCTTACAAAACCTCCTTGACTATTTTTGTTTTCTATAGTATATTTAAATTTGAAAACAGAAAACAGCCAGTTAGTGCCACAGAGCATTTATAGCCATTGCAACACTCAGATAATCACTGTCCTATAGAAATTTAGGCAACTATTCCGGCTCAGAAATAGGCAATGTACCCAAAGGCTACAAAAACCAAATTGCACTACAGGTATGTGGGTTTGCGCTACTGCCGAGGTGGCAGGAACAGAACAAAATCCCAAATAATGTAGGAAACAAATGTATGTTAGTTCTAAGTCACCAAACTTTCATACATATATCTGCAGGAACAGCTATATAAGTTTAATTCCTACACAAGGAACTTGCTATGTTTTGCTACCTGTCACCAATAACAGACGTGTTATGGCTCATAGTTTAATGACTGGGACACTGTATTACATATTAACTTACATTCCTACACATTTATTGCCCCACTACTATGTTGGTGGTTATTTTTGCTTTTAAAATACAGAGATCTGTAACAACAAAACTCAGATTACTGAGGACCAGAAGAAACTACTAATGATGCAACTGTCAAGTAACATGATCAAAGCTGCATACAAGCTGTTTTTTCCTTCTTGCTCTTTCTCTCTTTTCTGGAGTATTAAGGTTACCTCAGGACAAACGGCAATGCTATTTCAGAAAGCAGAGCGTGATACACCAAAAGTACAGCCACTTTTTTTGGACATTGTTCAATAACTATTTTTGTTGGAGCCTCTGTCTTTTAATAGGATGTGCATTACACTGGTTTAGGAGAGCACAGGATTCAAAGCCTATTTTTGTTCTAAGTAGATAAAATAGTAACAGTAAATTTTATACCACACAAAACAGCATTTTCTTATATCTACTCCTCTCTTGTATAAAATATTTAACAGGAATTTATATTCATTAAGTTACTTGGCCATGATTTCACACATGGCCCAATTTTCTTATTTACTACATGCTACATTTGCCAGTTAATAATGCCAGAAAAAAATGGATCCATCTTCCACCCTCACTTTTTGTGTGCTGAATGTATATACACACATCTTAAAGAGTAAGGACCATCTGCCTTAATAAAAGGGATACCAAATAATAACTGGAATTCTTCTACTAGCTGAGTAGACAGACACACCCCTACAGCTCCTAGGAGCCTGACCATTGGGTTTCTGTAGGAATATATATGAACTGGTGAATCAACACTAATGGGTCATTCATTTTAATTTTTATGTCTAGGAACAGACTCTGTTTGCTCAGTGTCCTGGAGAATCAATCACTTGCTCAAATTCTTCTATTGTATCCTCCAAACATCATTAGTAGCAATAAAGAAACACAATTACAAGGGTCTGGGAATCTTACAAACCCATCAACAAAGTTTATTCTTGAAATATTTTGTTATTATTCATTGAAGTTCAGAATACACCACAATTTATGTATGAACCTATATAACTGATATAACAGATTTAATACCGTAAACCACATTTACAAGAATAATCCTAAAACTACAGAATTTGGGAAGGCAAAGTAACTACCAAAGAGGCCAGAGTAACAGAACCCTTACCCTATACACAACACACAAGCCATCACAAAGTAATGATTTTATGAACCAAAACTTCAATTATTACAACACTGATTGTAGCCTGTTTCTAAATTGTGAAATTACATCATAAACCATAACATTTTAAAAGCCGAACAATTACCTCTTTCAGAATTCATAGTACTTAAACCTGTAAAATTTAACACACAAACATAGTTGTTGGTGTCATACGGAGTAATTCACATACTTCTAACACACAATTGGAAATAAAATGTATCCCAGTCTCATGAACTAGGAAACAGAAACGACAAAAAGCACATCCATGCAATGAAAGCATCATTATTATCTAAACCCACAAAGAGATTATATTCCACTTTTGAGAGATGGAGAAAGAAAAAAAGCAACATAAATACATCTTTATACGTAATACATAAAAAACACCCACCTTTGAACACAGACAGTGAAATTAAAGCAGATATAAAATTAAAGTAGCTCACTTATTTCTTCCAGACATGCACTCTGATCTAACAGAAGATATTAGCTTGACATACAAAACTCATCTTCAAACCAATATGCTCATTTTAACTAGTCGGCAAACCAATACACATTTTTTCCAGTGCATGCATACACACAAACGCAAATCCTGGCTTAATTTTTCTTCAAAGCTAAAATAGTCCCCCAACCTGCATCCTGATTAACTACTTTGAGAGATGATTTTATAATAAAGATCTCTTAGAATCTAACAATTCACCTATTTAAAATAGCTAACATATCACAGATCAGGAAAAAAAATAGACAATAAAATCTCTTTAGAATCTGTAATATTACTAAGCTATGTAAATGCTATTTTAAAAGCATTGCTTGTAACATTGTTTACAGAAATACACAATAAGAAACAGCAACACACAATTGTTTCTACATTCAGCTGTAAATACTAACTCTTCTGTTCTGAAGATCAAGCTCTCAGGAAGAATGGCCCCAGATAAACATGACTATATATTTCTGATAATTGATTTCATTCAAAATGTACTTCTTAAATGACACCAATATTTGTTCTTTCAACCTGATAAAGCTCCTTTTTACTCAAATTCATGTTCAGATATTTATGGTGGAATGGAAAATTGCAACTGCTGCCAAGTTCAGTAGCAAAAT
>JAVJGG010000027.1:3144373-3155250 GCA_035590195.1 Aviceda cuculoides | reverse complement strand
GGGGAGCGGGTTTTAGCCTCTTTTAGCCTCTTTTTAGCCTGTTTTAGGGGGTTGTTCTCTCAGCGCGAGGGGAGGTTTTGCGTTTGTGCGCAGCCTGTCCGGTGAGGGCAGAGGCCTTCTCCGTGGTTTCCCAGCTTCGGGGGCTGCTGGCTGTGCTGCAGCAAAACCGGCAAGCTTATTTCTCTAAATGGGTATTAAAACACCTGGTGTTTTATTCTTGGTGGAAGAAAAAAACTTCGGCTGCTGAACCCACAGGGCAGGAGCTCCCGCCAGCGGCCTTGTTGGTGTTTCCTCTCTTACTTTTTAGCTTTTCCTGGACCCACGCCACATTTTGGCTCGGGTTTTGGTCATACGGTCTGCCTTCCTAAAAAACCGGTGCCTGTTTTGTTCTAAATAACAAAATCAACTCTGCAGGCATATTTTGCCCAGACATAAGGCATGTCCATGTTAATTTGAATAAAGCATATTTTTTTGGCTGAAACCCCAGGAGAGAACATTTATTATAACGGGTTACATATATCCATGTACTAGATCGGCTTACTTTGACCACTATGTTAAGGATAAAATCTGTAGAGTTTTGAGGGCCAGAACATTTATTTTGCTTTAAGTGGTGGTCTAGTTTTCTGTGTAAGGACAACAAAGATTTTAGCAAGATTATGAACTTCTGATGAGAACTGTTCCCATTGTAAAAGCTGCCCAGGTTTCCTAGACATGTATTGTGCTTATGTGAAGTTGCAGCTTTTCCCTGCCGCACAAATAGAGTATATTTTTTCCATGATGTGACTACATTCTTATTTTTTTCAAATCCCATGGTATTATGCAAAGCATTCCACATTTTTCCTAAGAACAGTCTTGTAACAGTAATTCCCCAATTTTCATAAGTGCACACAACAGCTCCTGTAAGTGATCTGCCCATTCTAAATGCCTGGAACATTTATGCTTTCAGATAACCCAAATAAACTATGAATATTTTAGAGTTTATATAATTTATAAAATCTCTGAAATTGGTTTACTTGTTGTAAATGGTAAAACAGTGATTGTTAAAATCCACACCAGGCATTTGTTCCAGTTACATCTTCAACCAAAACATAGTCTCCTTTCATGTGCCAGATGGTAGCCTCATTTTGTTAGCAAGTATGGATGTGTCTTTGGTAGCATTTCAATTTAGATCAGAAGTGAGCTTTTGAAGTGAATCTTCTGATTCTTCCATTTTACCATGCTTTGTTAAGATTAGTGCTCTTCTAATTTAAAAGCTGCTAAAATGTGTGTTGTATGAATGCCGCAATCTTAGCATCAAATACTTCTGTGTATTGATTTGCACTTAACAGTGCTGCACTAGTTATGTAGACATGGCCTGTATCGCAACCAGATCTGGGAAATCTACGTGCAGCTTTTTCCAGGGAATATGGGTGGCATAACCTCGTCACTCCATTCCAGACTGGAAAAACAGTGTGTGAATTCTCCTGGAAGACAGGAACAGGCTTATGTTCAGGCATGGCCTTGCTGCGACTTTGGGGCCTGCATTTTGTACCGTATTTTGGAATCCAGAGAGAGACAAATTCTAAAGCTATGTTGAAGTAAAGAAAAATTCAGAAGGAACTGGTCATTTCTGCTGTAAGGAGTTCTTTCAGGTAGGAAAATAGGAAATGTCATAAAGAACTGACCTCAGCTACCAAGACACAAGACACACAAAGGAGAATATTACTGCAGGTTGGTGGAATATTTCTAACACAAGTATTTTCAGAAATACAAAGGGCTATACTACTTTATTCTACCCTTTTTCATGTGATTATCTAAAGATAATAAGGTAGTCCTTAATATCAAAAATATTTTGCAACCAAGATTCTTGACTTCTTGGAGAATTCCTCTCTAATAATAATACTATTGATTATTTAATCCTAAGGAAAAAATATTTTCAATCAGAAATAATAATAATTTGCTTCCCTACACAAGCTAAATCATGAAAAGCCCAAGTTAACCATTTAGTGAGAATAAGAGTGTGCTGCACGTGGACATTTGAAGGTAGTGCCTGGAGATCAGAGCTCTCAAGTGCTTCATGTTGTGTATCTAGTAATTGTCTTGGATGTATTTAATTTTGGGAATTCTCCCAGTACTTGTGTATCTAATTAAATAAGCCACATGTTACAACTGACAATACCCTAATGTCATTTTTTTGGCCTCATTGAGGGTAATAAAATATACTTTCCCTGATGATATTACTACAGCTGCTCCAGATCCCATATGGGAAGATACTGTACTTATTTGAGACAAAGCTACAAACAACAGAATCCTCAGGCTGCAGTAGATTGTAAAAGAAGTTCCATCAGAAACGTCATCAGAAGAAGTTGATAGGGTAGGTAAAAGTAGCGTCCAAGGGGCTAAATGCTGTAATGGTGAAAATATTTATGAAGAAGCGTTAACAGATCGTGGTTTTTGTTTGTTTGCAGAGGAATCTCGATTTTATAACTTCATTTTTTTCAAATGTTTATAACTTTGCTTAGAACTCTAACGTACTTCTACTATATGTCACTCAAATCACACTTGCTGTAACATACAAGACTCATCTATGATTTTGGTGGAAGCTTCTCATAGAAGTAAAAAAATATGTGTAGTCTTTTGCATGGGTAGCAAATTATGAAAAATTACCTGTTCTTGTGTTCCTTGACATTTATGCCATCACCTTTGTATAAGCTGATGAAATGTTGGCTTTGACTGATGTAAGAGAAAAGTGAAAGGAAAATTTTCTGTTTTCTGTAATCAGATTTTGATTCGGTTTTCCAAGTGTCTTCTAAGTTTAAGTTGATTTGAACATTACAGATAGCATCACAATTTGTGAGGCATAAGGGATGTGAATAAAGTTGTATGAAAAAAAGTTAGTTTTGACATTATGTAACTGGAATGTTTGAACTTGCAAATGGAGCATTTTCTCAGAGTAGTTTTTGATTTCCTCAATTAAAAAAGGGAAGATAGCAACTGTCCACTTTGGAGGGTCATCTTGATTCCTACAAGGTTCACTGGTGTAGCTGATGCTTTAGATCCATGGCAGAGATCACTGGTACTTGTACTAAAGTAGCTGCACTAACAGGCTGCTCTCTCAGGCGTGGGCCCAGTTTCAGGTGCTGTAGGAAAAAATGCCTTAAGGTGTAATTTCAAATTACAACTAAACCACGCTAAAACTAAACTACTGTCAGAACAGGTGTTTCCGCCGCTCTCTTCCCATACAGGGGGATGCCTAGGTGCCGTCCTGCCGCCTCTCCTCGTAACTTTTGTTCTTTGACCCTGGAGAGAGCTCGTGCTCCTGCGTGGCTGGTGGGCCCAGGCCAGTCCGTGCCAGCGAAGCGGTGGGAACAGGCAGCTGAGGAGGGTGCAGGGGCCGGTGCCCCTCCTTTCAGCAGCATTCAGCCCTTGGATCAGTTTATCACCTCACCCTCACCCTGCTGGTTACCAGCTAACATGACCCTACCTGCCACGTTGCTCTACCCAGCACCTCCTTCCCATCCTTACGCTCCAGCGTTCCTTTCTACCCACTGTGACTGCCAGGCTCTTCCTCTCCTCTACCGTTCCTTGCCAATATGATCTTGCTTCTTGCCCGGTTCCCATTATTCCTTTACACTCCATAGTCCTGTATCACTTCCTACTACAAATGCTGGGTTTTTTTCCCCTTCCCTCCCTTTCCATTTGGTTCAGGTTGCTTTCTTCCTCCTGGTTTTTATCATTTTCTTCTTTCCTGCAAAAGACTAATGTGCTGCCTTTATCTTCTGCAAGTCTGGAACACAGCCGCACAGCGGCATCCATTTGCTGAGGGAAAACTGCCATTTAACACAAAAGATAGGCAAATTTAAGATAGAGGGAATGATGGGACTCCACATGTAATAACAAGGGAAAAAACATCAGGATAAATACCCAGCGGGCACCACTTGAGATTGGCTTTTGCACTTAAGGGTTAATATGGAATGATAGCTCAACCATTTAGATCTTCTGCATTGATCTTGTTACCAGACTTGACATAGCAGAGTACTCTTTCTTCTTCTCATAACACTGTTCTAATAACACTTTAATAAGACATGCATTTGAGTTCAAGAGGACGAGTTACATACTCATATTTAATCATGCCTCTTTCTAAAGGATAATCACCTTGGGTCTTAGTTTGTCTTGCTACTCTGTACTTCACTAAATCTTATTAGAAAAAGTGAGGCTTCAAGATGATTTAGGAAATACTCTTACATAATTCTTTGAATTTAAAACAAACTACATCTAGAGAAAAACTCTTGTGAACATTAAGAGAACTGGTTTACTCAAGCAAATAGGAATATTGTTTGCCAAATGGTTTTCTGAAATATTTATATGGCAAAGAGTTATACTGATATGTAAATGTCAGATCAAAGTTTCAGTCATAAAAATTTGGTAACCATTTTTTACTTACTAATTTCCACAAATAAAGTTTTTTTTAATTTTCAAATTTAAACTTGAGAATTAACTTAGGAGTTCTGTATTATAGTTTTGATAAAGTCCTATCCTTTTACTAAAAAATATCCCTATTGGCCTGCTGGTTATAGGAGATAGGAGTATTTTTTGATATAGGTAACAGATTCTAGTAAGCAATATTTAAGCCATGGAGAGCCTAGTATTTCTTCGGATCATGATGCAAGTAGTTTTTCATTTAAATATTGCTATTTGATTCCCTTCCAGTATAGGATGAACCCTTTTGAAGATAAAAAAAGTGGGGAGAAAATAAAAGGAACACCTTATTAGGTTTTTTTGGAGGTTCTTGAAATCTTTGATTTAATGTTTTTTGTCTGAAATCTGCATGATACATAGATAAGTTGCTTTTTGGGGGGGATAGTAAAGCACCTGTTCTGTAAGTTAGGTCTCAAGCACTATAGCAAAACAGAACTAAAAGAACTGTAATATTTAACCTTTGTTTTAAGGCAGAGTGCTTCAGATAATATAGCAACTGCTGGCCTACAGCAAAGCTGAGCTGGAAGGTTGTGAAATATTAGGGGAAAGCAGACCAAGAAAACATGATTCTGAACAATTTATTGTGTTTCAAAGTAGAGCATGGGGAATTTCTGGGAAGCGACACTCAAGGTGAAGGTCCAGGCACTGCTTAGTCTGCAAGAATATCTAAATAGCAGCTCAGATTTAGATAAAAGTGGAGGAGATTGAGTATAATGCCTTTGGTAGGCTTAAATTCAATGAGACATTAAATTAAGTAGTTTTAAATAGAGGGCAGACAGTAGACTAGTAAAAGGAAAAAGTGTGAGTAGAAGAAAAAGAGCATCGGATAGAGCAGCTGAAAAATACCCAGCATTTTACACAGCAGAATATATTTAAGTATTTAATGCTTAACACACTAATCACTGTTTAAGTGAGAGGAAAAGAAGTGATGAAATACAGAAGTTTAGTGCAACATGCTTAGTTATGGCAATGTTAACATCCCCACTGTTTTGTAGATTACTTGTTCCTTTTAACTATGAAGTTGTTACCTGAAATTACTTTTATTTGAATACTTGAAGTTTAATAACTGAGATGCTCACCTTTCAGATACAACTTACAGTAAAAATGTCTTAAATATTTTTCCCATTTTGTCATAAGCAACAGCATTGCTTAAGAATATTTAGGTTATGTACTCTCCCTCTCCCTCCTCCTATCCTACATCTCAATTAAGGATGGAAAGCATTTAAATCAATTAAAGGTAACTCAGAGGAGAAACTAAATTAATTCACTAACAAACTGAGCTGATCACCAGGGAAAGAAAGACTGCTGGTACAGACTCCCAAAATACTAATTCTCTACTGTGATACCCGTCAGGAAGGCATTAAGGGAAGAACAAATTTATTTTTTTTTCCTGACTACTGTGGCTTTTTAGATGTTGGCTGCCATAAGTTATATTAGTGTTAAGTTGTAGGCATAGACTGTGCAAATAGCTGGAGTAGTCAGGAAGAAGATTCCGTGACATTTGGCAACAAAACAGCTGTTAAGCCACACTAGAATGAAAAAACCCAACCAACCAAGAATGAACGGGTATTAGAAGCCTTAAAGGTTTGTGTGTTAATGCTCTCTAACTTACTCCTGTCAGACAGCAAGATGGTTGGATTTGTTTAGCTAAAGCATAAAAGATGCACTGGTTGGTCATGAAATAAAGCACCCTCGCTTCCCGAGTGTGGAAAAGAGGCAGATTCTAGTTTAGAACATTAACAATCTAAATGATGTTTTTCACTCCTGTGGCTTCTGTAACATGAAACGTTTTATTGGTCACTTCCCATACGTGTCTCCAAAGCCACTGACCTCTTTGGGATCCTATCTGAAGAGAGGTCAGAGAGAAAGATACATCTACAGCTGACTTGAAGTGGCACATTTTAGGAGGGGATAATAGTTTTTGTTTTTCTAGAAAGACTTACTTAAGTAGGTCATTTAATCTTAGTAGTGTCCCACTGTAGCTGTTAACTGTTTCATGAAGAGAGCAGATGAGTGGGTGGAGTAAAAGGCTTCACACAGTCATCACCCTGAAAAGTAACGTAATATCATCTTTAGTAATTTTTTTTTTGTGAAATATTGTATAGTACTTAATGACTCTTGTCTTTTTATTAGGAAGCAACCACAAGACAGACACAGATAGGTATTTCTGGTGGAGTCAGACTTGTTAGCACTAAGATTAAAGCACTACTTATTAAACTTTAGAATTCAATTGCATGTGTATTAAAGCTAGTAGCTTCTGATCATCACTGTCTTATTCAGCTGTTTGGTTTTTTTGTTTACAAGGAGGCAGTGTTGGAAACAGCACTCACAGAGGCAGTAAGAGTCTAAAAATTCCAGTCATCTTAAGTCACTGTTTCCATGTGTCTTCCTTGCAAATTATTGGAGACACATGAGATACTAAAATTAGTTGTGAAGTTAACTCATGTTCATAAGAATGTCAGCCATTTAGTTGAAGAGCCAACACATAAACGAACTATTTTTTTCTTTCTCTGAGACAAATCACTACACCTGCAAGTCAAAGGTGTATATAGGTACTAACTCTCCCTCCTAGATGGCAAAAACCCTTTCGGTGTGAAGGGCTCAGTATATAAATGACAAGTATTTAATTTGAATTGTTTTCCTAGTAAAATTTTTTTGATGCAATTGTTCAAGAGTCGTAAGAGAAACAAACAGAAGTGAAAGGTGGTTATGCCTGTGTGTGGTGGTGCACCCCCCGGGCCACTCTGAGGTCTCAGGATAAGCCATGCAGTACCAGTGACTCCAACTACACCACAGGGAGCAATGGTGTGGGAAGCCATTGACAGTAGTGGAGCAGAACATAGAATCAGTGCTGGGTGGATTTATCCTGTATCATAAAAGGGGTAACCCATTCGGCTACTGAGACTCTGCCTTTCGTTCTTTTACAGGAAACAATGAATCCCACTAATGACACCATGGGAACAACTGTTATGCTAGACATCAGGATCTTCACCTCACCATGTGTACTCCTTCGCCTCCTCTTCGCGTTAACTTACTGAGCTCAGTATCGATGGCAGTGACAACAACAGCTAGGTGCCCTTACCTCACCTTCTCTTTTCCTGTTAATGAGAGTAGGTATAATTGCCACTGCTCACACACCAAGCCCATGGGACCACGCATTGGTAAGATACACTGGAAGTGTGGGAACATCGAGGGGAAGGACAGGCTTAAACCTTTCTACTTTAGTTATGCACGGAAATGAGATATACTTAAGAAATTAATGGAGGTGGGACAGGAAAAATTTTGTTCCCCTACTCCAAGGCACACCAGGAGAAGAAACTAAAGTAGGATGCCAAGTAATCGGCAAATCTACTCACTGGAAACCAACAGAAATGACTGTTTAGAGTGCTGATTTCATTTGGACTAGAAAAGACACAAAATTTTGCAATTATGACAACCTAGATTGTTGGTATAATTTCACCTTAGTACAGCCTGGTTTTGTGGCATGCAGATGGGCCCACTGTACAGTAGGACTGATGATTAAATTGAAGATTGATGTGCAAAATATGGAATTTGTGTATGATGGGGTGGCCATGGGTTAATGCTTATATAGGCTCTCATGGATTTACATCCGACACTTATCCCACTAAATCTCTAGATTTATCTGCAGTAGTACTACCTAACAACATTGCCTTTCATAGATGAGAGTGGATTATAAAAAATGAAAATGAGGATCAAGAGATTCCATCTTTAAAGGGAACAATAGCAGACATCATTTCAGTAGGATGCCGAATTCAAAATCACAGCGAGTGTACGACAGTTTTAAGCATTATTGTGGACTATGCTGAAGGAAAACAAGGACGCTGTCCTGATAACACACGTACCTGTCCTTTTGGGCATGAATGTTGGTATAATCTTACTATGTTCTGCTCAACACTTACAATGTGTCTTTGAGCAAACTCCAAATTTCTTCCAACTTAAGCCTCCAATTCAAAACTGATCTCAAGCAACCGTCCTCACCAACTCTACCTCCTATTAAATTGTGTCCTTACATTTATAACACCAACCCTTATTTAATTAAAAATATAGGACAGCAGCGAGTTTTCTTTAACCCTAGTTGGTCCCTAAAAAGGGTGGAACTTGCATTGCACATTAATGTGTCAGCAATTAGATCAGATTGTTCTGCCTTTCTGGGAGCAGCTTACACTGGCTGGCTAGCATGGTTACATGGATGAACTCTCACCTCTCCAAAACAACCAAAAAGAGATGTGACTGGTGTCTTAGAAACAGGACTGGGAGTACTGAACAGCATAGACGCTGAAGTCATAATGACCAAATTAACTGCTGCTACCAATGACCTAAACAAATTAGAACACCCACTAAAATAATCTTTATTCGCATTGGGAGCAAGTCAATGGCTTCTATCAGGCATTCTGCCTTATTGGGAATGAATAGATGAAAATGATCCTACAGTGGGATGCTGAGGTGGTTTGAAAGTCTATGTCACTTCTCACCTGTCATCTTTCTTCCTGACCTCCCTGTCTTTTCAGTCCTGTGAGGTCTATCTTAGAGCTCTTACTTAAATAAAGGTATGACTGGTAAAGTTAGGATGTTTGTCTATTCTGTTTTGAAGTATCCGTACAGAAAAAATGGAGGGACTTAAAGGCAAAAAAGAGAGATTCATACATGCAAATGCGTCAGGGTTACTGTAAGGAGGAAGGAGACTCAGTAAAAATGTCTAGTGAATCTTCTGGGGGTGATGTTACTTTGACAGTTGTTCCTACTCCTATTCACACCGGAAGGCCAATACCAAAAAAGAGTAAGATCACTGGGCACGTGGATAAACACAGTATCTTGGGAAAGTGCCAGTATAGTTTCTGTGAAGGGAGATACTGACACCATCACAGATTTCCAGCAGGTTTGTGAGTCAGGAATTATGTGGACAAAGACAGACCAGGGAACATACTTGTATTTTCAAAAAGCATTTGTGCAGGTTCCTCACTAAAAGCTATTAAACAAAGTTACCATGGAATTGGAGTAAATGTCCTATTCTGACTTGGAAATCTGCTTGAAAGATGGAAGCAGAGAGTACAGTTTAATGGTTACTTCCCAGGGTGGAGAAAAGTCAGCAATGCTCTCTTCCAGAAATGTTTGGGTTTACTGATGTTGTTTTACGCAACAATCTTTGATCTTCATCAGTGACCTGGAAAAGGGAATGCACACTGAATGATTATTTGGATGGTGTTAAACTCTTTTGGGTAATCAAATGCTGTGCTGGTGGAAAGAACTCCAGAAGGCCTCACAAAAGTGAAAAGGTAGGAAGATGTAAAAAGATGGCAGGTAGGCTTTGCAGTAGGTCAGTGTCAGGTAAAGCACAGAATTACCTGTCAGTCCTGGAACTTTAAATTCACGAAGTCTTGAAGTCAGTGTTGTCAGCTTTCTGAAATCTTTGGCTCAAACTGCAGCAGGAACCAAAAAAACCAACTAAACAAGAGGGATGTAAGGCATCATCAGGAAGAGTACTGAGAGCAAGAGAGAAGGCAGTTTGCTGCTCTGTGGGAAATCTCAACGTACTCCTATCTTGAGTATAGCGTGCAGTTCTGGTCTGCAAGGACACAACAAATTTAAAGACAACTAAAATGATCCAAGGGGAGAGATTGGCAGTCTGACAAAGCAGGGACTAAAAGTGTTTGGATTCTGATTGTGAGAAGACAAGGTTGAACGGCATATGATCAATTTTTACAAATCAGGAAGGCCCTGTTTAAGGTGAATGCAGAAATATGGTTCCTGACACAGTGGGTAGTGGGCTTCTGGAATCTGCTGCCTGAGTAGGCTAGAAAAAAACACAGTGTCAGCAGGTTCAAAAAGGGATTAGACGCATTAGTGGACAACAGGTCTGTAAATGGATTCTAAAGGGAATAGGCAGGTGTGTACAAACCAGACATGTAGTATCTCTATTACAGCAACTGTAGATGCCGGGAGTGCACGATGAACAGCAGAAGGTAAGCAGGTCTCCCTAACTAGATTCTCCTTTGCTATTATACTTGTTTTATACAGCAGAGTATTACTATCACAAATTTTGCATTTAAGTTCCCTGCATTTGGGGAAATTGCAGGGACCAGCAAACTGGAAATGTAGAGTATGGGTCCCACTCTGGAAAAACTGTGTGGCTGGTGGTGGTGCCACTGCTGGTTACCAAATACGGGGCTAGATGGACCGTTGGTCTGACTCAGAAGGGCATTTTCATTGTTGAGAAGATTCTGTGTATTTCTAAGGTACAAAGCTGCCCTTGTCACTGTAGTCTGCTATTTCCACACAATGTTTTTACAGACAGAAAGCTGTGAGAATACTGCTGTGTAGGATGTTCTTTGGCTGGGATGTTCATCATTGTCACTTGAACACTGAGATAGGAGCAGTGTCTTCAATGCACACATTGTGTG
>JAVJGG010000027.1:3120668-3136368 GCA_035590195.1 Aviceda cuculoides | reverse complement strand
GACAATCAGATTTCTGGGAAGTCTTTGTTCGGCTAGACTTTTGTTAGGTTTCTGTTCTCAAAAAGAAAGAGTTGAGATGAGTTGTCACTTAAGAAAAGTGAGCAGAAGATACTTTATGGAAACTTCTTACGATCTTTAGGGATTCCCCCCCCCCATCTACCTACTTAAAATTTTAAAGAATTTTCATGGGGAAAATGTACAGAGGTACTAGGTGGTTTACAATTAGGTGTGATACTATCTCTGGTAATTATTTTGTTGTTTCACAGTTCAATATGAAGCACTGTATATAGTTCATTCCTGTACATAGAAACAAAACTTTTTATGCCTTTTGTGCAGGATGATGTCTATGGATACTCTGTGCGCCATCCAGAACTTTTCAAAGGTCTAAGGGAGACAAATCGTGGACACCTAATTCGTGGTATTTAATTAAGTTTACATTGGGTTTTCTTCCTCTGAAAGTATGAACTGGTCAGAATAAGGCTATAACATTTTGCTTTCCTGGTTTTTGGAAATGAAAGAAAGAATGAATGAGCCCAATGGTAAACTCTTCAGAAGATTTGTGAGGGAGCTTTTCAGAGAGACGGCAGATAGGAGATGCATTTCCCTTCCATTTGTCCAGTTTAGATTATGATATCCATAGTTCTTGGAAGCATTTCTGTAACTGAGGGAATTGAGAACAGAGATTTTCATGCATGTACAATTTTTAGAAATAAATATTCTGTGCTTATTTTTAATGGCTGGTGTATCTGCACTTTGAGAACTCAAAACATTTAGAAAGTCTTCTCCAAGTTACAAATGTTGCCTGTAGTAAACTCTCCATCAGGGTGTAGAGTGTTATATATGAGCACATTTAGAGTAACTTTATTTCTTAATGGATCATTGCCCCCTTAATCTTCTGTATTACATACAAAAATGCCTTAAAACTATATCCAGATTCCAGTTTCTTTTTAAAAATAGGAAACAGTTTTAATTCATTTCTGTCCTCATAAGTCCATGTTTAGTTATTTAGTCTTATGATTTATATATAACTTTTTTCAACTTGCTGTATTTAGGTATTAGAGCTGCATATCAAAGTTGGCTGACATATTTTCCAAAAGCTGGAAAATGTGAAATGAATTGACAGGGGACTGTGGGAAGGGAAAGCATATCTGGTGATTTGGGTGATTGAATGTCACTTTGGAATACTGGAATTCTTTCTTTCTGTCAGTTTCTTGTGATCCCAGATAAGTCTGTTTAAACCAAACTTTCCACAAGAGCTTATTAGTAGTGTGATGATTTCCTGGGAGACAGGCTCTAGACCCTCACTTCTTCTGCATGGCTCAACAGAAGCTTTAGTTTCAGACGTTGTGCTGGATAATACAGTGTACTGTAGAAGCTGTGCCTTAAATTTCTCTAACTGTGCAGGCAAAAATTGGTGGATTGCTCTTAAATTTCAGTGTGTAACTCAGGTTACTCATCTATAAAATGGGAAGAATACCCATTTTTTATGAATAATTTTGTGAAAGTGTTGTGAAAACAAGTTAATTCTTACGGCAGACTAACATACTGCAGTGGTGAGTCCTGTACAGGAGCCCAGTAGGAAATTAAGTCTCTTCAGAGCATGGTTTAAATAGGGTGTATAATAAGGGACACACATTAAATTACAAGGAGAAAAGTTGAGTAGCTGCTTTGCTTTGAATGAGAAGTCCTGTGGTATGGAAGAAGGTAGTGAAGGATCAGGTAAACCAGCTCCTTTGTGTGTATTCTTATTAATACTGTATAAGAAACCTTAATTCTGATTGTTTCCTAACTCTTAATAACTGATTTTGCAACTATTTTAATACTTTTGCTGTTCCTTTTTAAGCAAACTTAGTAAACAAATTCACTATATGGAGGTGCTCCTGTGAGTCATTAGGTTGTAACCTTTAGCTACATGTAGCTACTACTAATTAAATTAATGGAATGGTATTAGTAGCAATAACTTTTTCTCTTTTAACCAGCATTAAGTGGGGTGAGGTACAAGAGCTTTTCAGTGGATTCTTACAAATGCTCATTATTGGTAGAAAAGCATATGATGATTGCACGTTGTACGGCAGGTCGTAGAAAGGACTGAGTTCTCTTGTATGTGTATTCCCTTCCCACAGCTGACCATTCTGCTCTGGTCTCTCTCTGGTGACTTCTCTGTCTAGTTTGTCCTCTTACCTCTTCAGGCCTCTGATTCCAGTCCTGCATTGTCCAAGTAAATCCTACGTCCCCTCTCACCTTGTTCAACAGTTTTTAGACTTCCAGGCTTGAGGTTCGCAAACTGTGGTGTACGGAGTTTGTGTAGGGTTTTGGGGAGGTGTTTTTCTGGGTTTGTTCCCCACCTCCTGTTAACTTTGGTTCTCAGTTGCACGCCTTTTCCATAACCCCTAAACTTTCTACTCCATTTGCCTGATACGGCTGTTGGTTCCTGCAGTGGAGTTGGTAGAAGTAAGTGTGTCTGTACCTCGGCTGTTTCCACGCTAAGCTGAGCTTCTTGTCTTGAAGTCTTAATTAAGACAGACTGCTCTTGAGCTGAGAATCTAGCTGAGGTGTGGACAATTCCATCTTTTTCTGCTAAAGAAACAGGAACATCTGGCTGCGAGCGGACAGGTGGATTAGTGATGGATTCAGTTGTCAACAGGATTTACCAGAGATGTTTGTTAAGCTCAAGGTTTGGCTATGTTAACCTTCTAACTTCAGGGGAATCTGGAGACAGTAACCTATAATGTGCACATGAACAGTTCTTGTACCTTAAGTAGTAGGTGTGAACTCTCTGAACTGTGGTATCTTGGTTGTATGCTTACAGTCATAGTGCAAGCAGCTCTATCTATTTATTAATACTTTAAAGCTTGCTCCTTTCAGTTGCAAACCCCATCCTTTTAACAATGAGTAAAGTGTAGTTTCTATTGAGTTTTTTTACTGTTATTTCTTACAGGTGTTACTTGTGTTCCTAACTTCCTATGTATGGAACATAGACCAGTAGGTGTGTGTGTAGGGTTTTTTGTCATTGTTTTGGTTTGGTTTTTTGTTAATGCTGATGTGCTTTAGATTTCTCTCCTGGGTAGATTTTTGTCCTTCTTGGGGTGTGGCGTGGTATGGGAGTATTGTAAGCAAGTGATCCAGTCTAATAAAATGAGGTGTGTGGCCTTACTATGTATCAGCACAGATCTGAGCCCAAGTGAAAGCATAACCTGCATACTAATGCACACAAAGAGTTTTGGCTATCACTATGCAGCAAATATGTCGTAGAATCATAGAATATCTCAAGTTGGAAGGGACCCATAAGGATCATCTGGTCCAACTCCCTGCTTCTTGCAGGACTACCTAATGGTAAACTGTATGATTAAGAGTGTCATCCTGATGCTCCTGAACTCTGACGGGCTTGGTGCTGTGACCACTTCCCTGGGGAGCCTGTTCCAGTGACCAACCACCTTCTCAGTGAAGAACCTTTTCCTAATGTCCAAACTGAACTTCCCCTGACACAGCTTCATTCCATTTCCTCATGTTGTAATGTGAGTGATGAGCTGCAACTGAAGGATAACTAAATATTAATCATGCCTTTCAAAAGGGAAAACAAACCACGGAGTTTGAAAATTTTCAATCAAGAAGGTTAGTGTCACTGTAATAGTACATACACTCCTGTTTGTACCTCAGCCAGGATTAAAATGTATTGGTATATATAAATTTCTGAAAGGAGGGTGCAAAGAAGATAGAGCCACGCCATCTTCAGTGGTGCCCAGTGACAGGACCAGAAGCAATGGGCACAAACTGAAACACAGGAGGTTCCCTCTGGACGTCAGGAAAGTCATTTTCACTGTGAGGGTGACAGAGCGCTGGCACAGGTTGCCCTGTGAGGTTGTGGAGTCTCCATCCTTGGAGATGCTCAAAATCCACCTGGATGCACTCCTCGGCAACTGGCTTTAGGCGAGCTTTCTTAAGCAAGGGCGCTGGACAACGTGACCGCCAGAGGTCCCTTCCAGCCTCAGCCATTCTGTGAAAACACAACCCCACGGGGCTAAATAATTCTAAGGGATGAATAACTGTATTAAAAGAAGTTATGGGAGTGAATAGGTTATTGGCAGAGAGGTTACATGTTAGTTGACTGTAGGGATAAATGTCAAAGGTAAGTTAGACTTTGCAGATTGAAACATCAAAAGTCTTCAGCTTCAGCTTTTTAAAGTGATCTTACTGGTAGGTTCCTGTATGATAGCAGATGACTAGACTGTCACTTGAAGTTTCTTCTAGTCATATGGTCTTAAAAACCTACCACTAATGCACTTAGTTCACCTGGTTGTAATAAGTCTTCATCTAATTTGTGCTTTGTAATCACAATTATGGGTTTGTTCTCTGTCTTCAGGGACACAATTATTTTTTCAGTCTATGGTTTTCTGTCACAAAGTTTTGCGAAAAGCAAATAAAAATGTTCTAGTTAGCTGGGGAAAAAAAGCTAAACTCATATAAGCCATCTGGGTAGACAACTTCTATTTGCAAAACACCCAGCTGAATGTGATTTTGGTACTAAGATTTCTGTATGCAGCCCTAATGTAAATGTTTATAATTCCTATTGATTAGGAGTGGATGCAGTGTTATTTAGCACAACATCTGACTTTGCAGTACAATACTCATGCGTTCTTTTAGGTCTTACAATTCAATTCATCTCACTGGCATTTTTTGTTTGATCTTTAGTAATTCTGTATTGAATCATTTACAACAGGGTGTGAGACATTTAATTTTGTATTTTTTAATACTATGTACAAAGTTAGGAATGAAGAGAGTCTCATTTATGTATATAAATGCTGACTTGCTACTAAAGCAATTTTGTATTTGTTGTTCATCTGTGAAATTTTACAAAATGTTGGTTTGCTTCTGTGGTAGCATGCTAGTATTCTTAATGTTTCGGGGGTTTTTTGGTTTTGGGGGGGGTTGGGTTGTGTTTTTTGGTAAGAGTGAAAACTTTCATGGCAAGGCTCAATAAGGCATTTTCTTGCCAAATAAATGGTATACTAGAATAATACCAAGTGCTGTTTCCTCCCAAGGGGCAATACAGTGATTAAACTTGATTTGTACCTGATGTCTGTCTGTCTGTAGTTGTATTCTGCTTTCTGTCATGTTCCCCTTCTTTTCCCCATGGCTTCCATGCCACTCGTGTGTGTTTGCTTTTCTCCCCTTGTGTATAAATACTACAGACATTAGCCTTCTAAAACAATGTAATGCAAGATATCTGAGGGTTTTATGACTTTTTTTATATGTGTTATGCTGTTTTGAAAATAGAGTTTATGTAAAGGAAGACAGTAATTCCTGCTTCCTTACCCCCATTCCTTTCCAACTGTTGGAGGAAGGAAACAAATCATTCTTGCCCTACTAAATCTTAAAGTATCTTCCCTGCTAAAAGAGGGCTGTGTCAAAATTGCAGCCATAGACTAGTGATATTGTGAAATTTTGATACTTAGGCTGGTTGTCAGTTATCTTGTTTTGGAGTACCAGTCTAAGAACTTTCTGTGAGTGTTACTGGTGATTCTGCTAAAAGAACAGCAAGATACTAGTCTCCTTCATACACTGACCGAGGTCTGCCATATTCCATTTGGATATTTTGCTTCAGTTATCGACCAGAAAGTTTTTCCAAAACTTTAATTTAAAAACTAGAAGGCTTACTCTAGGTATCAGTTTTTCTTCATTGTCTGAACTATTTATTTTTGAGCTTTTGTCTTACAGTGGTTTGTTTTCTTTGGGTGTGATCTTCCAGTATTTCTATTTGTAGTGATTTCTGCCCCTCTTCCACTTACCCTTCTGACTGTCTCTTGTCATCTCTGTAGATGTGCTCTCCGGATGTAGTAGACTTTTTGTACACTTTGTCCAATTTAAATTATCTTGATGATGGATGCTGGTAGTTGTACATAGTATTCCAAGCAAGTTCTTGCCAGTACTTTGCCAGATGCGATACTGTTTGTGAAACTTAAGTTTTGTCATGTGTGTGTAGGTTGGAGAATAACCTGTATCTTGACTATACGTGACATAGAGGGTGGTTCTGGTCATCCAAGTATGTGCATGTGGCTTTCCTGACAGAACAGTTTTTGCATTCCAAGTTTCCCACTGAGAGCAGTATTCTCAGATGCAGTAATAGTTAACGAGGAGGCTCATATGAATGAATTTCACTGCTTCTCCTCAGTATTGTATAGCTCAAATGTACAGACAGAATGTTGTGAACATTCCTTACCTCTCTGGAAACCACCTGTATGGGTAATGTTGGTGCGTGTGATAGTTTCATATGGTGGAATGGAAGCAGAATTATCCCGCAACTGATCCATGTGCTATTGGTTCGCTATCTGTGAAATGCTGAAAGATGTGCAGAACATTTATGGTCTCAACTGATACTCAGAGTTCACTGAGTTACACTCTTCATTTTTCTGGAGGTATAAACAGGATTGCAAGTGTGTCCCTTGACAAATATATTTTAAGCACCAGTATGTCAGATTTCTTGCCAGCACCAGAAAGGCAGAGTATCTCAAAGGCATCCCCTAAAGAAGCCAGGTGAATATGTCAAGGTGAGGTAATGTATGAAATGAGTCTTCATTCACCAATGGTGAACTTCATGGGCTTTTGTGCGCTTTGCAATCTTGCATAATTATCCCTGAGAGTTGTTTGTAATAATTAAATTACCATGCTTTATTTTCAGATCTCATCAGTATTATTTCAAAGAAGTGTGCCTTCACACAAAACACTGGCATTTCAGGTTAGTACTGATTAGTGTGAGTCTTCTGTATGAGCAGCTGAGTTCACTTTTTAATTTTTGTATCTTTGTTGCAGCCATAACATTAGCAAAAAGGATGGGAGAAGTCTTATTTCTTGAGTTAGGTCAATACATACACTTAAATTTTAAACTTGCTTAGACCATGCCTTTAATGTAGACCCTAGGTATTTTTTTGACTGCATTCTTTAGTAAACTCTATTCAAATCTTTCTGAAGTATAGGCCGTTAAGGCCTCGACATAATAAAGCCTACAAAAATTGTCTTTATTAAAATCTAGAGTCTGTAGAGAATGTGCATATTGTGGCTTTTCAGAAGCTTTGGGCAAGTTTTCTTAGGGGCAAAGAATATATTATAATACTCTTACGCTAAAAAGTACTGTTTCCTAAATTCATATTTGTATTCTAGAGGAGAGGGAAGCTAGCATCTTTTTAGACAGCACTGTCAGATTTGTGATACATTGAGTTTAGTTTACTTCATCTTGGATTTATTCTTGGACATGATTGAGTCATTGACACTCAACTGAAGATCCTTTACATAGGATATATAACCATTTCAAGTTTGTCAAAGCTGAAGTGAGTGAATTTTTTTTTTTAAATGGAGACTGTCAAGAAAATGTAACAAGAAGTGTTAGTAGCTTCTCTAATGTAGCTAAATGTCATAGTGTTTGATAGTGACCGTTAGTATGCGAGAAGGCTTCATCCTTTGAAGGTTAAGGTGAAAAGGTCATTGTCAAAAACTTAATGGCTTTTTCTCAGACTTGATGAAACTTAACCTCTATTTTCTGCACCTGTTTTTCTCCATGCTTCTCCTCCCCACTAAAAAAGTGTTATCTTTTCACAAAATCCTCTACTTCCAAGCTGTACATCCATTTCTGATTTTGTGAGTATAATGACATCCTGCCTATTTGCAGCTCCTATGCATTCTTTTTCCATTTCTTTAAGAAATTTTATTTTTGTAGAGCAAAATAAATTACTTACTACAGGACTGGAAATGTTTAGTAAGGGTATTAGGTGAAAACTGCCATGTTCTTGTCCAACCAAATTCAAGTTCAAGCCAATTTGAATGACTTATTGTACTTTTTTTGGCAATATTGCCATTTTTGTAATTTCCCATGTTTGCATTCAATGCTAAACACTGTGAGGACTGGTCATAGTCTGCTTGTTAGGCACTTGCCTTTTTTCAAGCTTTTATGTAGTACGCTTGCGTAATATGACCACCTAACAAGCAATGAGGTGGAATGTTTTCCCTAGTATGTGGCTGACAAATATATTGCAGATGTCTGTTTTACTAACGTAATATTTTGTCAGCCTACACTGTGTTCCACTTTGAAACAAATAATTACACTTTTTAAAAATCTTAACCAGTATTTCCTTGTTCAGTTATGTTTTTACTATTTTCTTTTTCCGTCAGAATGTTTTGCTGTAGTCTTCCAACTTTTATCTCCTTGTCGTTTCTTTTCCTGCAGCCATGCACAGAAACAAGAAATTATAATTGTAATGCCTTCAGTCCATATTACTTAGCCTTGGGTAGAAGTACGAAAGCTGAGATCCCACAGTAACAGGGCAATTTTGTTTTTCCTTAGGTTGTTGATTGGTTTAGTGGTGAATTCTGTTACATAGTTTCTCATCCTTTTTTTTTTTTTTTTTTTTTTTTATTTTAAACTGGGTTTATTTCAGTAAAAATGCTGTTTCATAAACGGCAAAAAAAAAAAAGAGGCAATTTCATTATTGCTTTTAATCACATCTGAAAAAATGCTGAAATTTACAAGTTGGGTCACATATCTTGTGGAAGCTGCAAGTGCCTGCAACACCACTGGAGAGAGCTGTATGCTGAGATAAGTTGATACTGAATACTGCCTACTTGCTTAATTTTGGGGAGGCTTTCTCTAATGAAGTTTGAAAACATCTTAGCAGCAGAAATGGGAACTTGCCTGGGATCATTTCCTAACTGATTGCAAGGGCGAGTACTATATTCTATGTAAGTTGCTTAAGGTTTTTTTAAGTGGGCATATGCTGACTTTGGTATCATGGCTTGTCTTAATGTTCTGTTCTTTATTCTTATGTGTTAGTTCTTTTCTTGAATCCTCCAAATCCTCTGTATATTGTGAATATATCTCTTCTTGCAGTTATTACCTGCACATCTTTTCATTTCCCACAGAGTGTTTACTTAATATGTTAATAAAGAAACTTAATGTGCTTTGCCATATTTTCTAATGAAAGGTTGCAAAGTAGTGTTTCCTAATTTAAACAGGTGTTATTACTTATGTATTGACTGTGAAAGGATTGCCATTAATGAGACTTCTGTAGTGAAACCCACTACTTTTCATGTCACTTGCTGTGCTGAGAGTGTTACTTTTGCCTTATAGTCTGGTTCTTCATTCCAGAAGACCTTAAATTAGTGGTTTCTGTAAATTCTTCCTGTATCAGTCCTTACTATGTATAGTACTGCCTTACAGAAATAGGAAGCTAACATGTTCTTGATACTATGAATAATACTAGTAACTTGATGTAATGATAGTTAAGTAAACAGTATAGCAATATAAAATTTCTAAAAGAGAATGGAAAGTATTCATCTAGACATTATATCTGAATCAGAATGAAAAATTACTTGGATTTACATGAGCGCACTTTGTCCAGCACACTAAAGTTTTCTATTTTACTCAACAGCAGAAAATTAACTGCCAAGTTTCAGCTTGGAGTGGCTTTTTATAGCCAAGTTATAGCAGTAGATTTATTGTGGAAATAGATTTAATTTAGTGGTATTTCTATAATGAAAGTCTTTTAACACCTAAGTCACTTTTCACCTTGATAAATTGTTGTCAATCAGCTGTACAGAGCAGGAATTTACCAGGATGTAAAAATTTTCTCTAACTGGCTTAAATCAATAAATTATTTGTGTTTTATTAATAATCCTGCTGAAGTGGAAAGATGCCTGCCTCTTCCACTTCTGTAAATTGCTGAGTAATCTCTTCACAATACATTGTTGCATCTTTAGTGGAAATTACAGCTTGACCAATGTCTTCATACATGCTATATTGTTGAGGCAAAGTTAGTGCTCTCAAAGTATTTGTAATGGTTTATATTTATTCATACAAGGATGTTACCTGCTGAGGGTGCAAAAATAAAAAAAACTGTATATAAATAATAAAAAGAAGTGACAAATGGTATGTTGACAGAGGAACAGAGCTTTAGAGTGAACTCTGTATTGTGATTTAGGAGATGAAAAAGATTTGACTTCCTTGCAATATTCCCTGAGACAATTTAGGGAAAATGTTCATGGGTCTTCTAAACCATCTTTGTATTCTTGATGGAATGGCCTGTGACAATGAGAGGCCGCTGGTCGTACTGCTTGATAGTGGAGAAGCGATTGCTGAGTATTTGCAAATCCTTTTTCTTGGCTACACTTTCTTGTCATTGGAGTGACATGAACTGTGCATTTAAATCTCTACACATTACAGCTCTCTTCCTTGCCAACAATTTATTAAATTCGCTTAGACTTCTAATAGCTCTGTGAATGTGAAGACAGTGTTATTCCCAGCAGCTCATTGTAAAGTGTCTTGCAAATATAGATTTAAAAGCGTAAGTATTTGTACAGGTCAAATTTCTGTAAGCGCGTAAGTATTTGTACAGGTCAAATTTCTGTAAGCTTTCTTTAAATTATGTATACAAAATTTAAACTACTGGTCTCAAGATGTAACTACACAAGTAATTATGTATAGTTCAGTGAAAGTTCTGAAAAATAAGACTGATGAAGTTTGTAAAGTTGATCACTTTTTGTAGTGATCTATGTCCTCATGTTTGGATACTGCATTTTAAAGAGGAGGCAATAGTAAGGCAGGAGACAGACTTGCAAGGAATATAGGAATTGATTTGCTAAAGCTTGCTTCATCTCTTGGAAAAGATTTCTACGAAAATATTTGAAGGATTAAGATTTAAACACATGTATGGATCTCTGAAAAAGTACCATTGACACATGACTTCGTGTATGTTAAGGCATAGTTTGTTTAATGATTAGCACAGTTAATTAAATCACTGTAGGCAATGCGAACTGTCATCCAAACAAAATACAATTAAATGGAGTGTGGTTTAAGTCCTCCTTTTAGATCATTGACTGAACATCCTGTGATGATATTTATTGACCTATTAAATATATTGCATAGGTACTTAATACGCAAGATATTAATCCATGTTTTATGTGCCTGTGTATAATCTGTATTTTACACTATTGAGGAAATAGGGTATGCGTAGTTAAACTATTCATAAAAAATTATGTACTATATAGAAACTATCTGAATATTGAATCTTTTAATATTTAATATAATTGTCAGTAAACTTAGCAGGAACTGAGTAGCTATTGGGTCCTGCCTATTATGTACAGAACTACTAATTTTAGTTATTTGAGTTTGACCAAATTTTTGCAATGATACTTGTTACTAATTAACTCTCTTTAGAGTAATGAATTGTTCTCCATCTATGGTCTAGCTGATAATCATAATTTTATATTAAATACAGTCTTTTGATTTAACTTTTGTCACAGAAGGTAGACGACTTTAATCCATCCTATTTTAATGTCCAATAAATGCAACTTCTACTTTTGTTGCTTTTTCCATGCTTTAATTTTCCTGTTATCATTGGACAAAAAGTATGTATTTTGTCTTCTTTCTTGTCTCTGTTTCTTTTCTTATATTAGTTTCTTCCACCCCACAACCCCCGGTATAATTTAGTTTTTAATTTGACAAGCTTTTTTATACATACCATTTTTCAATGTACTTCTACAGACTTGCTCTTGGTTCCTGATTTCAAGTCTTTCAAGTTATAGTTGCTTCTGTGTTGAAAGAAGCAGTGCCTAGACATCTTAAGTCTTGCTGTATCTATCATCTCCTTCTGTACAAGGAGTGGAATTCATATTTTAAATGCTATATTAGCTTAAGATGGTTTACTTTTTTTGTAGTTTTCTAAGTCTTGACTTAGCTTATAGTACTGCTTAACATAACTAAAGCTTGATTGAATCATGATTTTTATTCCTATGTATTAGTATTAGCATTTGTTTGTTATGTATTTGTTGAAGTTTTTTGTTAGTTTATCTCATATTTTTTTGTTCTTGTATAATAGCAGAAACAGTGCAGATCTTGCCGGTTAGTTAATAAGCTTACGTTCTGGCTGGTGCAAAGCATCTTAGTGTATGGAGTGTTTTCTTGGCTTAAAAAAATGTATCCATGTGAGCTTTTTCCTTTTTCTTTACTTTCTGAGTGAGTATATGGAATAATACAGGATTTCTGAAAACGTTGTGGAGAACTTCTGAAGTTTCAGTTGTTAAAACCAAAAAAACCAAAAACCCCATCAGCTGAGTCTCCTGTTGAATCTCAAAGAAACTTTCAAAGAATTGCCCCTTTTCAAAATGCTTCTCATCTTCCAGTGTGTTCCAGAAGACAGTGCATCTTTAACAACAAATTTTAAAAGCTTTTTGAAATTCAGACATTGGATATCACTTCACTGGCTTATGGATTTTCATGCTTGAACATGTTCTAGATACAGCTGGCCTCAAGGCTGCTGTTCTTAGCTGTCACTGTGTTCTTTTTCCCTGACTTACTTAGCTGAAAGAGCTGCTGTAACTGCTATGTGAAATCATGGAGACTTTAATTTGGCTAGAATCATGTTTAAAAAAAAAAACACCAACAAAACCCCCAAAATCCTAGATCCTACTAAGGGTTCAACAGAGTATTTTGACAGAGCTAGGTATGCCCAGCTATACTGGCAGTCCAGAAGAGCAGAAACTTCTAGCAGTGGGATATAACAAGCTAATTCCTTTTTATTTAGGTAACGGTTGAAGTGATAACTGTTTTACAAGGGGTAGTTCAGCATTGAATTTTCTCTTGTTGAATGATATGTTTTGGTTTTTACTACTTCTTTTAAATGATCCCCCCCTCCTCCCCAATGAAGCTTACCATTAATCCTAAACAACTTTCAGGAGTGATCTGCAAATTTGTATTACATAGGAAGTTTGAAAGGTTTATTATTCTTTGTCCCTTATGGCCTAAGTAATAGGCTATTTCATGGAACCTTTTTAAAATTAATTTTTGGTCCTATAAGATTAAACGTATTAATTCTATAGAAAATTAATTCCTATTTAGTGTTTTCTACACTTCTGAGAGGGATAAGTTATTATGTACCCTATTGTGTAACCTTGGCTGGCTGCTAGGCACCCACCCAGCTGCTCTTTCACTCCCCCTGCTCAACAGAATGGAGGAGAAAATAAGACGAAAAAAGCTCATGAGTCAAGATAATACAGGGTGATCACTGTGATGGTGAGATGGTGAGAAATAAAGACAAAACTAAAGACACCTTCTTCCCAACCCCCCTTCTTCCCAGGCTCAACTTCACTCCTCCATTTCCAGCTTTCCTACCTTCCCCCTTCCCTGTTGAGCAGTGCAGGGGAGATAAGGAAGAGGGGTTGTGGGCAGTTCATAACCCTTCATCTCGCCCACTCCTTCCTCATGCTTTTTTCCCCTGATGCAACGTGCGTCCTAACGAGGGCTGCAGTCTTTCACAAATGTCTCCAATGCGAGTCCTTCGGTGGGCTGCAGTTCTTCAAGAACTGCTCCAGCATGGGTCCTTCTCGTGAGGTACAGTCCTTCAGGCACAGACTGCTCCAGTGTGGGTCCCCCGTGGGGTCACAGGTTGTGCTGGCAAACCTGCTCCAGCATGGGCTCCTCTCCACAGCCTGCAGTGTGGGTATCTGCTCTGACATGGTCCTCCATGGGCTGCAGGAGGACAACCTGCATCACCATGGTTTTCTCGATGGGCTGCAGGAGAGTCTACTACAGTGCCTGGAGTGCCTCTTCCCTCTCCTTCTTCCCTGGCCTTGGTGTCTGCAGGGTTGTTTCACTCACTTTTTTCTCGCTTCTCTTCATGATAGCTGCTGTGCAGCATTTTTTACCGTTTCTTAAATATATTATCACAGAGGTGCCACCAGTGTCACTGATGGGCTCAACTTTGGCCGGGGCTGAGTCTGGTTTGGAGCTGGCTGGAACTGGCTCTGTCTGCCATGGGGGCAGCCCATGGTTTCTTCCCACAGAGACCATTCCTGCAGCCTCTCCCGCTACCAAAACCTTGCCATGTAAACACAATACAGATGTTGAATTTCAAACCCAGACCTCAGATGCCCCTCAAGCTTAAAAGCTTGGTTGCATGTCAATTGGACGTAATCAGCTGGACAGTTCAACTTGACCATAATATATGAATTTCAATCTTTGAATTATTTCAAAATGTGCTCCAAATGGGACTATATCACCATGTTCTAATCAAGTTTCCGCTGCAGTTGATCTGATCTAACAGCTATCCACAACTGGAAAGGGGAGTTTTGTTCCCCAGTTCCCTTAGTTCCTGTTCCTTCCCTTGAGTTAGCTTTGATGCTTGTCACATGCTTTTCAAAAACAACTAGGCTTGTTTCTGAGTTGATGAGTTTAGTTGGTCCAGCAAAACATCTGATGCTTTTATACATTTTTGGACTCGGGAGAGCAAGACTCCCTTCTGTTGTGATGAACTGGTAAAAGCAATTTAGCTATGATATATAATATCATCCCATCTGAAAGCTAGAAGGGAACACCTGTGTCAAACAGCAGGCAGAGTAAACTTGGTTACATAATCCGTGTGATTTCTGAGGAGTCCTAGACTTACTGTCATGACGGTGCATTAAGAAATATAAATGAAGGTGGCATCATATTTTCCTTGGAGTATTAGAAAAAAGTTACTTCAGTGAGTTTTGTTCTGTCCCAGCTTTCTCATTATCTGTTTTTACTACAACTGCAAGTACATAGCAGTCAGTTCAACTGCTGTGTATATGTAGGTATAGGGAAGATGACAGAAACTGAGTTGGCTTTTGTGTAGCTGTGGAAGTGCATTGTGTATCATACCTGTTGAATGACGTCTGATTATGTTAATTCTACTCATACTTTCCCCATTTCCTAAAATAAAGATGCATTATGCTGTATGTATTCTTGACAAAAATTACTGAAATGTCAATGTTAGCTTCTTGTTTTGTAAAAGATTAGTAAAGATAAGCAAAATCTGTAAAATCACAGTTGTTACTGTGATATATGGACCGAAGAATACAAAACATGTTGGGATATTTTCTGGGGGAGGGTGGATGACTGTATTTCGTGTTCCAGTTCTCCTTCACTGTAGAATGACCTTGGCTTATGCCAGGAGGACTCAATTATGGCAGGCAATACCATCCTGTTATGAAACATGCTTCTAGCCCATCTCTTCTTGTGCATTCTGGTTGATTTTTTTTATTTTTGATGTTATAGTTCTGAGAAGTTCGAAGTGTACATAGATCCTGTGTGTATAGGAGGTCAGTAGGAAGAAAATGCCTAACTTGGAATTCACAGTTCAGGAAAGTCATGACAATGAGGAAGTGTTTCAAAGGTTTAAATAAATAAATAAAAACATCAAGGCAAGGGCAAGGAAGTTTTATTTCCTTTGTTATATTTTTGACTTGCAACTGTCCTGCTACAGCCTTTTTCTAAAATTCTAATAATTTCTAATTATCCTAACACATACTGTCTAGTTTTTTTCACTGTCTTTTGTATTAATTGCTTTTATGTAAGTAAAGCTTTTAATTCAGCTTCCTTCTCTACATTAGTGGAACTTTGCATAACTTAGGATGGATTAGGTGGCAGACTGCACTTGCATCAGTTTAAAGGGGCTTAGAATCATAGAATAGTTGAGGTTGGAAAAGACTTTTAAGATCGAGTCCAACCATCAACCCAACACTACTATGCCCACTCAACCATGTCCTGAAGTGCCACACCTACGTGTTTTTTGGACACCTCCAGGGATGGTGGTGCAACCACTTCCCTGGGCAGCCTGTTTCAATGTGTGACAACCCTCTCAGTAAAGAAATTTTTCCTGAGATCTAACCTAAATCTCCCCTGCCTCAACTTGAGGCC
>JAVJGG010000027.1:3080826-3097404 GCA_035590195.1 Aviceda cuculoides | reverse complement strand
GCTTGGAGCAACCTGGTCTGGTGGAAGGTGTCCCTGCCCATGGCAGGGGGGTTGGAACTAGGTGATCTTTAAGGTCCTGTCCAACTCAAACCATTTTATGAGTTTACTCTAAATGAGTTGAGAGTTCTGTAAGATCTTTCTGTGGTTAAAAGGGTATTTTGAAAATGAATGTTCTGAAATGCTAATGAAATATGGTCAGCCTATGTTTTTTTCTGAGATCAACACAAGTTCATTCTCTATGCAGACCTGCCAGTGATGATTAAATACTTTCTACTCCAACAATAGCTGTGGCTTTATTCTGAACAGCAGCAGCTAGTGTCAAGCATTTTTAATTCAGGTCCAGGTAAATAGCATGTTAGTGTGTTGAGAAGAGTGTGATTTCAGTGAAACCTAGAGTGCTTATGGTAGAAGGCAGCTAATGTTTCACTGCTTTGAATAAAAAGAAACTGGACAGCAGGATCCCCGTTGGCTTAATGAAGCCTTGGAACAGGTGGGTGGTAAAGGAGAAAAATATGCTTGGCAGCCCATATTGAAATATGGGAGAGGGGAGATGTCTTTTTGAGTAAAGGTCAGTGAAAGTTAATGGTAAAATAACCACGAACTTCAGTGAGCTCTGCATGTCATTCAGAGCTTGACTAGATAGATGATTTTGGCTTTTCTGGATTTGGTATCTAGTATTGCGTCTTTATCCATGCCCATAGTTTAAGAGCCTTGTCTTCTGAGCTCACTCACTGTGGACTACGTACTAGGTATTTAAGTAGAAGTTTGTGGAGTATATTTAGGTCAAATGCATAGTTTCACAGGGATGTCCAGTTTTTGCTCTAGAGGATTGTCTGATATGGCTCTTAAATATACAAGTGTAATAATAGAAGTCAAATACTAGGGGCAAATACTCAAGTAATGCTTGTGGGACTACCGGTGGGATAGTTACTCTATTCCAAGATCTCATATTACTGCTTTGCTGCTAAAGAGATTTGTATTAGTCTTAAAGCAGGTGATGTTGAAGGAAAGCTGTGGCTGTCTCGCCTGTTGAGTTGTCAGCTTTGAGGAGTTAAGATGTGTCAGAATGATCTCATCGTGTATGGAAGTAGACATATGATCTGTGCTGTTCAAAGATAAATTGAGTAATTGCTCTCTGTGTTTTTGAAAACGTGCGTTTTCTTTATAATTGGTTTCAAAAGCAGTGAGTGAAAAAAATAATTTTGGGCCAGATGAAGTAGACTTATGGTAGACTTATCTGAGCAAGACACCAAATGTTCTGGCTCACTTTAAAGCTGATGCTTTAAAAAAAATTTTTCAGGTGCAAACTTGCCGAGTTCTGCATGAATTTGAACAGAACCCAGTATTTTTGTTCATTTAAATGAAATTTAAAATAAATAAATAAATATCTTAAAGTATTTTCTAAAGTTTTGCTGTAGTTTGAGCCATATTTATCTAAAAGTTGTTCTTTTTAAATTCTTTTGACATTATCTAAAAAGTCTTTTTGCCATCACACAGATGGTAAAGAATTTTTTTTTTTTTTTTTTCTTTATTGGCCCTATCATGTAAAGGCTGAAGAACAATGAAGGTCAGCTCAGTAGGGCATAGGACTTTAAAGTAAATTGGGAAGTAACAATTAGGCCTTCATGTAAGAAAAAAATGATGTGACATGGGATTTCCAAAGGCAAATATTACAGAACTTGATACCTGACAAAAACTTCTTCACTATTTTGGGATGTCATTTGGCAACAAAGTGGGAAATTATTAGCCAAACAAGAGAAGACAGGAATTCCTGGAAGAATGGTAACGTGGTTAAAAACTTTGGAGGATTGTCCTTGAAAAACTCCATCTGAATGTTCTAATGGTATATGTATTTTGCTTCCTGTTACTGAGTGCTTAAAGAGAAATGCAGTTTAGTTCATTCATCCTTCCTTCCTTCCTTTCTTTTTTCTTGAGATGCATCAAGGAGACAGATGTCCTAGTCCTGGAGCCATGTGATTACTGACAAGTCTTGTTCGGTGAATGGAATGAGTCCGTTTACACTGAGGGTAGCCTTTCCAGCTATGCTTCCTCCACCCAAAGCAAAGTGCTTGTTCACGTCAATTAATTTGTAATAACATTGCGAGACTGAGATGTGCACTGCCACCATCATGTCCTCTGAAGTAACTTGAAATACTGAGCTGAATATAAAAAGATATTGATGCTTATGGAGAAGTATTTCTGTGCTGCCTGCGTCTTTGTTTCTGTGTACACATTCCTCCTGTGATTCCTCTATTTTCTTGTGGTTGGTGCTGCTGGGAGTTTTTTTACTATACTTTATCCCAAGGACAGTAGGTGCCAGAGACTTGAGTGTCACACCAGCCACCTTGCTCTTATCCTAACATCATTAATTTCTCGAGCTTCGTGGGCTGATGCTACCACCACCAAGCATTATCAGCCAGTAACGTCTTTGGATGGAGTGGATAGAGTTCTTCTGTAAGTCTTCTGGTGACAGATCATCTTTAGATAACCTGTTGCCTTTTGGACAAGGGAGGAAAGTGCGTGAATTGTCTAGACATGTAGATGGCTTTTCAGGAATTTCAAGGGCATGCTGCAGAACTGGTGCACGTTTCTCTGGAATAATGCAAAGTGTGGTGCTGTTTGTAGATATGCTGTGCTGTCAAGTCTTCTGGAGTCTCCTTTCTTGAGTCTGGCTCATCAAAGTTGATGGTTTCTGATTGTCTTGTGTGACAGGCATAACGATTATTATTGGGTGCCAGTGGAGATTGTCTGTATGCCATTTTGGTGCTGTCCTCTTAATCATTTCTGCATAAGAGAGAGCTTAAAAGTACATCTGATATGGAGTAAATAGCACATTTCAGTTTCACTTTGTACTTGGAAAACAAGGTCTGGTAACTCACTGGATCAAGTTGCTGCACAGATTGTTTCTAATGCAAAGATTTGTAGTAGGATACAGAGCATGGTGTTATAGTATCCATATTGGAAAAACTATCATGCTGTCTTGGAATGCGTGCTTCAGTAATGCTGGTGGACATACCCCTTCTTTCTTAAGGGCTCTTCGCTGCCTTTTGTGAGGATTATGTGGCTGTGGTGATGGACAACTCAGCAATCATTTAAAACTCACACAGTGTTGCAGAAACTGGACCTCAGTCCTGCTTTGTTGGAAGCTGTTGAAGTTTCAGCAGTATGCTGTTGTTGGCAGTTCACATGCCCAATGTCTACAACTACTGACGGCTGTAACTGTGCTTAGTGGGAGGTCATGTCCAGGCTTCTCCCATGAGTGTGCTTGGTTTATGGTAAATCTGTTTTTTTATTCTGCCTGGGCTTAAGAGAAGTACTGAGTTCTGTCTGAGGGCAGACTGAAATCTGTGAAGTCTTTTGGATGTAACCCTGTTTCATGATTGCAAGTGCTTCCATGCTCCCTTCCATAAATTCTAATTAGAGTGAAGGCAGGGGGGAGGTGCTCTTGATCTTGATTGTTCCAATTTTGAGGACCTTCTCCTTTTCTAGAAGGACGCTGAAAGCTGTCAGTATTCTTGACTTGTGAACAAACCCTGAAAGAACATGTATCACCAGGGTACTCAGTCTTGCAGTATGGATGCTGGGCGTTTCTCTGATAGTGATCCTGTTTCTCTAACCTGATTCTTCCTCATATCAGCAACTTTTCCAGTAGCTCTATGTTCCGTATGTGAACCAGAATTTCTGTGTAGTGTCTTGTTTCTTTGCTTCTAAACGTTTTGCGGCACGTTTTGGTAATGAAGTGGTGGTGGTTTTCTCCCAACAACTGGGCGAGCTTCACTGAGTAATCTCCACTGCCTTCCAGTTCATTGAGCTGCCTTGTTCTCAGCCTCTGTGGCCGATGGGAGTTTGAGAACGTGAACAAACGTCTGTGTGTCTGTGCCTAAATCCAAATCTCTTGCTCTCTGTCTCCCTGAACTTCTTTTGCACTCTTTGTGGCAGGAAGCCTCTTGGTTTATCTTCATGGGATCAGGGTCTCATGGAAATTCTAGACTGTCTCGTTGAGTGTGCAACAAATCCAAGGGCTTTCCTGTCAGTGACCAAATAGATTTTTGACCATGTATAGAGGGGTTAAGAAACTATTCGTATGGAACTTGTGAGAGACCTTAGGTGCCTCAGTAACTCTGTTGTGCGTATTTACTATTTTGGATCTAAACAATGTGGCCACCTAGTGTTCAAGCACCTTGCCCTTTGGTACAACCAGTGACCACACAGTTTGGTCATGGTGCCAGGTAATTTTAACTGCTGTGAGAATTGTACATGTTGACTTGGATGATGAATGAAAGATTGCTGGCAGTAACTCGTATTCTCTGAAATGTGCAGTTTTTGTGTGCTTTATTCACTCAATTGCTTTTTCTGTCCTATCTATCCCAAGAATCCTATGTTTGAAGAGAATTGAAATGCAGGCAGGTGTGTGCAAATAGAAGTGGACAAACTAGTTATCCTTTTGGGTCTGGCTGGGATGGAGTTAATTTTCTTCATAGCAGCCTGTATGGTACTGTACTTCATATTTGTGGCTAAACCTGTTGATAGCACACCAGTGTTTTGGCTGTTGCCGAACAGTGCTTGCGTAGATAAAGGCTTTTTCCCCCACCATGAGTAGCTGAGGCAGGGCAGGAGGATGAGAGGCGTGCTCAGCAATAAAAGCTCAGGGAAAGGAGGAGGAAGGGGGAGAATGTTCACAGTCTTCGTCTTCCCCAACAAGCACTACGCATGCTGAGATCCCACTTTCCAGGAACTGGCGAGATATCTGCTTGCCAATGGAAAGTAGTGAATGAATTCCTCTTTTTGCTTTACTTGTGCACACAGCTTTTTCTTTACCCATTAAACTGTCATTAATTGATCCATGAGCTTTTAACCTTCCTTCTGTTTTCTCCCCTTCCCCTCTCTGTGCAGGAGAGGAGAATGAGTGAGAGGCTGGGTGGGTGTTTGCCTTTTGGCCGGTGTCAACCCACCACACCTTTACAGATTTTGTAAAGAAAAAGCTCCTGTGTTCTCATGTGGCAGAAAAGGAGTACTGTTAAACTCAACACTGAGAGCTCTGTCAAATCATGGTTGCTTCTTACTGGTAATTATTTTTTTACCTAATTTTGGAAAGGAGTCTGGGGGATTAGCAGGAGAATGTGCACTGAAATTCATTGAACTTAACCTCTTCTGTGAGGGTCAATGATTTGTGCCTGATCTTGGAATTTTAAGGTGGTGTGTTGAGAGATCTAGCATTGACACAGAAGCATTATTGGTGCAGAAGAGCACAGAGTTAAGAATGTATTGTTGTGGGAGTCAGGTTGTAAAGGAAACTGATATTCCTTCATTCAAATTTGATATTTTGATTTTTTAAGTTCGTATTACTGAAAGTAAATACCATTTTAATATTCAGAAGAATGAAAAGCTCATTAATAGAGTATTTAGGAAATAACCATAATGGGTTTGGGATCTTTATTTTACCATCTTACTAAGCCAATGTCATGTAATGAATAAAATCAGTAAGATGTTGACTTCTGTTATTGTAGAGCTGCCTTTCTTCCTGGATATGGTAGTTAAAATTTTTGGCAAGTTTCAGGTGATGTGTCCAGTTCTGTTCCCAAATCCCCCCAGACCCTCAGTGCTGCATATTCTTTTGGACTTCATATTGATAACAGTCTGACCAACTTCAGCTCTTGTTAGTGACAGACCCCAATATCTAGGCGGAAAAGCCTGTGTGTTGGGAGCACGTATGGGGAACTGAAAATATCAGTGTTCAATGTCAATTTTTATTGACAAATCATTATGGAACACTAGTAAGGATAAAGAATGCTGGATCATACCTAAGAAAAGAGGTGAAGGATGTGGCTCTTCAAGTATACAACATCTCATAGAATGGAGAAGGATTAAGGGGTTTTTTTTTCAGAGTTCATGATACACATTTTTTCCCCTCAGAAAAAGAAGTAGAGATTAAAGTAGAATAAAGGAGAGAGACTGTAGCAGTGATGCATTCATTTAGTAAGAAGTACAAGTTGATTTTTATTACCTTTAGGAGCTTATGTAAGACTTTTCAAGGAGACCAACGTTTGGGCACAAATTCAGAAACTACCAAATACTCTTGGTCCATAATCACAAATATTCATTGTTTCTACAAACAGGACTAGAAACACGAGTGGGTTGTCTTACAATTGGATTAGTGGGTAATACAGTGAAAGCTGCTTCTGTAGCTAATTCATTAAGGATATTTTGTTTTGGTTTGGTTTTTTTAAATGCTGCTTTTCTTTTTTCTGTAGTTCTGGGTCTGTAGTTTAGTAGTTGAATGTTTAGTATACTCCTGACCCCTCCGCTCCTTTCCTTCCCCACCCTCTGGGGTTTCTTGCTCTGGATCTGTGGTGGTTACCTAGAGAAGTACAGAGATGCTTGATATTTTTTAATATGTTGTTGGTTTAAGCAGGAGTGCATGGGATGTGAGTAATGGAGATTGGACTAATATAGGCTACAAAAAAATGTATAAAATTCTTAACCATGAGGGCACAGAATAAGAATTTGTGGTGTAACGGATGCTTACAGGCTGAGACTCATAAAGAAAAAAGATATCATTTATTGCGGATTAAGAGGAGGAGGTTGTAGATGGCTTTCAGTAATACCAATCTGAATTTTAATTGGAAAAGTTAGTCAAATGCAGACAAACGTGTTAATGGATTTACTATTAATGCAGCTAATAGTTAACACTAAAGTGTATTGGGAAGAATTATAGTCTTTTGTAATGTAGTAATATATCAGTGTTAGACATTTCTTCATTCTTGACTTCTCTTGCTCTGTTACTTTAAGGATTTTACAAACACTTTTACAGTTCTTAGGGAGCTGAATTAAAAGGATATGCTGTCAAACTTTTCAGCCCATTTATGGTATTGAGGAGAAAAAGTTGGTCTTTAAGACTATGATGCTGTATTAGAGAACTGACAGCTACATTGCGCTCTTATTTCTTGTTCACATTCAGAAGGTGATGTTGAACTAATAAGAATGTCAAAAATGGTAAAAAAGAACAGTATTTTAAACAGTCCTTGTCTTTATTACCATAAAAAAAGACTGAAATAATAAGGGATGAATAGTATCTAGTTAATATCAACTAATTTTAGCTATTCCCTTTTTAAAGAAGTGCTGTGGCCAGTTGTTCAAGCTTTTTTCTTTAATAAGCAAAAGAAAAAATTTGGTGAACAGTTAAGTACATGCTAATTGCACAATTTTTAGCACAAATTTCCAAAGTATATATTAAGCTTCAAATGCTATATGCTGTATTGAACAAGTGTAAATGCAAACCAATGATAATGAAAATATACTGGAGAAAGCCTTGTTTTATCTTTGTTAGCACTAATTTTAAATATGAAAGAAAAGTATCTGTGTAACTCAGCATTTTTAAATATTAATGCTTAAATACAGGACCAGATCCTGTGCATCTGAGATCTTGGGTACTTAATCTGATGATCTCTAAAAACTTGTTTTCTGAAAACTTTTTTGTTTTTAACTAAATGTTTGTAAGCACTATTCTAGAGAACTGTAAACTTTTATGTGCAGACAAATGTAGAACTGAGTTTTGTGGGTTTTGTTTTGTGCTTGAATTTGTGTAAGCTTGTACAGGCACGTATCAGATTTCCTAACGGGTTCAGTAACCTGTAAATGAGGGTTAAAAAGATGTACGTATGTGTATTTTTCACCAGGCTTTGTTCACATTGGGTTTTGTCTCTACATTGTATTTCATTTTGACTGCCTTTATTTTTTTCTTCTCTCAATAATGGTGAAGGTTTTTTGTCTTGAGATATACATTTGTATACAAGAAAAGTATATTAATCTGTATTATGATATTGCTACAAGTGTGTAAGTGTATTGGTGTAAAAGCTTTACAAAATAGAACTCTTGGAGTTTGTTTTCTGTGGGTTTGGTGGTTTTTTTGTTTTTTTTTTCTTTTTAATTAAAAAAAAAAATAAATGTGTTCATTTTCCAGAGCAATGACAATGAAGAACGCCTGCAGGTTGTAAAACTTCTAGCAAAAATGTTTGGGGCAAAGGATTCGGAGCTGGCATCTCAAAACAAGCCACTTTGGCAGTGCTATCTGGGGAGGTATATGCTGGTTTAGTTCCCTTCCTAGGAGGGGAAAAACACTGAATGAAGTATAATCCAACCTTTTTTTTTTTTTTTAAGCGACACTGCTAAGTGCAAGTTCCCTCTTGCTGCTTTAGCTGAAATCTGACAGATAATGCTAAAGAGATTATTTTACATACATCTTCTGCATCTGTGATTCTGCAGAGTGAACAATTACAAATCATTCCTTTTTAGTTCATTTTTTTGCAAGTATCTATTGCCATTGTCAAGAAAAAGGAATAGTTTAATTTCTTCACAAGTGAAACTATTCAACGATGGATTAATTCTAAAACAGCATCAAATGACATTTGCTTTATCAGGTGATGTTAGAACTGGCTTTGAGGCTTTTATGTACAGTATTTGTATACTGGTTTCAATTTTTTTTAACGGTAGGAGTGCCTTGAAAGAGGTATGTAGTATTTACAATGCTGAAACACTTAGTCTTTTGTTTTTAAATACTCTGCCAGTTTGAGACAGAAAATATAGCTGGAGCTTGTAGTCAGGAGAAACCTAAGTATGGCTACTATGATGAAAGTATTTTTGATTTGAGTAAATGAGGATAAACTCTATAATTTAAACAGCTGCAGTATTTTATAATGTAGCATTCAATCGTATCAAAACCAGAGTCCTCAAAGAAATGCTACTTTTAAAAGTACAGAAAATGTAATTGAATGATAGCCTTTTGCTTAAAAGTATATAACTATTTAAAACATTGCATGTCATCAAAAAATACCAGATCTAATTGGGCCCAAAGGAAAATGCTTCATTGTGTTACAGTGTGAAGCGATGTGAATCTGTTGTTCATAGTTACTGTTTTCAACTAGTTACGAATCACATACACGTATTTACTTTTTTCAAGGATTTTAACTAAATTATAATAGCTGTGTTACTGAAGGAACCATTCTTAGAATCGCTTGATTTTGAAAACATACTCGGTTTTTACTAAAACAGTTATTCCTTAAAACCACTTTGATAAATAAGCATTTCAACAGCAATAATGTTCTAAAATTTGATTTTTAATTTGTTTAAAACCAAGCATTTTGAGGATAGCTTGAAAATGCATTTAATTTTTCAAGAGTTGTAACTCTCATTACATCAATAGTTTTACTATAAAAATTACTTATATCAAAATTAAACGTGAGAAAATAATAGTTCTCAAGCATCAAACCTAATTCAGTCTTTCAAAATGAAAACTTACAGAAGTTGAAGTGATCCACCTCAGAAGAAGTTTGTATGAGGGTAGATGCCCATTTGTTTGCTGTCTGTCATAGAGTTTAAGGAGGGGTCAAATATTGCAGTCTTATAAAACTTTTAGTTGCTGATACATGTTTCATGGTTAATTATTGTGGAACATTACAGAAAAGGTAGTTAAAATATGTCAGACGTCTTTCTAATAAATAGTTGTTGTCTGCCTGGGAGTCTTTCATGTGTACCAGGAGAGGATATTTCTCTTCATGTTCAGAACATGAATTAATAAATGAGTACAAGAATTTTTTCTTAAGCTAAAGGCAGTTTAACTTAGTACTGTGAAATGAGAGATGTTTTATGCATGTAACTGTGCATGGGAAGCATGGAAATATTTTCAGAGGTATTTGAGATTGTGCAGAAATAAACTACTTGCTTTGGTAGAAGTGATACTTTTGTTGTTGTTGTAATGCATTGTCTTGTTTCTAAATAGGTTTAATGATATCCATGTACCTATTCGTCTCGAATGTGTGAAATTTGCAAGTCACTGCCTTATGAACCATCCTGACCTAGCAAAAGACTTAACAGGTACCAGATCTATTATAACATTAAAATACAATTTAAAGTCTCCTGGAAAAGTCTGGAAGGTTAGTTGTAATCCTGAGTAACGTTGCCAGCTGTTGTGGAGGACATAATTGAGGTTGGAGTTTTAAGTCAGGGTCCCTGCCTTCAGTGCTGCTTCTCAGGCCGAGGGGGTTGTACACGAAGTATGCCGTAACCAGAGGGATCGCTCTCCCTCTTCTGGAGTAGTTGCATTCCCAACTGCGGTTGAAATGAAGCACCGCGGGATCAGGCAAAGACAGCCCGGCTAACCTAATGGTCATGGCATTTATTAACTGGGGTGCGGAGCGGGGACTTCAGTTCCACAAAGCTGAAATGTATAAATATTATGTAGCCACTGTCTAAAACATGAAAACAGTCCTCATAACTGTGACCACAGCCTTTGGTTCCTGCTCCTTCAGATCAAACGCAGCCTGTAATTCAAGACCTCTGTAGGAAGAAGGCAACTGGCATGGATTGAAGTGTTTAGTATTTGTTGCTCCCAGTGTCTTAATGAAAAAAGTGTAATTAAAGAGAATCAGTTGGCTTGGTTTTTTCCCCCCTCAAAGTGTATATGGCAACAGTTTCTCTCCCAGATCAATAAAATCCTACTTCTTGTAGTCTTTCAGAGGTAACATTTTTGTCCATTTGCTCTAAGGGGGGAATTTAAAGGGCTGGTAAGTGCATGGGATTGCTCTCCTGCTTGCTGAGCGATTGTCAAGTTAGACGCAAATGTAGGCAGGCTGGAGTCATCCTGTAGTTATTGGTATTGTTTAGCCAGCTTAAAAAAAAAATTTCTGGAAATTTCTTTAATGGAGTGGTAAAGATATTTCCTCTTTGATGATCAGAATTGTATTTTCAAGGATTTCTTTTTTCTTTTTTACATTGCAGAAAGACTTTGTGCCCCCTCTAATGGTATCCTCTGGGAAATGTAATTTTGCTTGCCCCTCCTCTCTCTCCCCACAGTGCTTATCGAAGTCAGATTGTTGAAAAATTTCTCTGACTCACTGGTGTTTGAGACCAGAATTGTTTTGTGCAATGGCATTTGTTCTTCCTTTGTTTTAGCTTATTACATGTTCTTGTGGAACAAAATTGTTTTGTTTTGTTTTGTTTTTTAAAAACCCTCTTATTTGGATTTCAAATTTTATAACCTCCATAAGTGCAAAGCTTTATTTCTTGATGTGCTCGTTCAACATTTGTGCTGATTACCAGAAATGTTAATGGCCAGTATTTCAGATAAGACTTGAAAATTTTCACTGGTCATTGAACAGTAGTAAGAGAACAGTAACTCTGATTATTTCATCTGGAGTAAACTCTGAATTTTCAATGTTTCTTAATGTTCTCAATGTTTCACTGATATATGCTCTGTACAGTGATCTTAATAACTTTTGTGTGCATTTGCAACCCGTTTGTGCTTTTAAATTAAACTAAAATACATACTTCTAAAAAGGTAAATGAACTTTGCCATTTTGTCAGCTTTTGAAAATGACAATAGGTAGTTAACGTGTATGACACTTCCAAGCCGAAATCTTAAAATGTTGATAAGATTATTGGTGCTACCAAATAAGTAGCAATGGGCCAAAATAGTTTAGAAAAATTGTTTTAAGATTAATAAACTAGAATGTGTCTAAATAAGCATTATAGCTTGGTCAAAGAGCATGCTTTTGAAGTATGTCTCTTGATTTGTCCCTGCTTACAATGCTTACATGGCTCACACTGTGGAGTGTTCCTGGAGCATGTGAACTAGATTCCTTGTGGATAATACAGAAGTTGTGATCAGGAGTGCAACTAATGTGCTCCAGCAGCCAAAGGGGATGGACTCTGCAGGAAGAGAGTAGCCTCTAGCCTGAAGTAAGACTTTAAAATGTATATAGTGTGGTTATCAAGTTCTCAGCACTGTCTGTTCTGTTCGACAGATCCAGTTCTGTTTGGCTGTAATAGTTGCTAATGTAGACATAGGCTAACTATTATACGAAATAATAAAAGTGTAACCCCATAACTCTTAATTTCCATAATGCCTGAAATACAAGTATTTGATATTATAAACAAATATAAAGTTTTACTGACATTCCAGTTAATCTTAGAGAAAACTGTTGGTTTCTTACTGGTGACACTCAGAACAGTAGAAAGTCATGTTTTCTGTTTGTCAGTTGAGTACTGTCTAGAGAAAGAAAAGTAGCTGAAGTTGTATACCTACAATTAAATACTTATTCTGTTTTTTTCCAGAATATCTTAAAGTAAGGTCACATGATCCTGAAGAGGCCATAAGGCATGATGTTATAGTATCCATAGTTACTGCTGCTAAAAAAGATCTTTTGCTTGTCAATGATCACCTGCTTAATTTTGTCAGAGAACGAACACTGGACAAGCGGGTAAGACATAATTAGTATTAATAATGGCTGTGTGTTATGTTTCTAGACTCTAATTCAGCTTTTTAAAGAGCAGTGCTTATCAAAAAAGCTGAACTAATTTTAAAATGATGAATGAAAACCAATATAATGCAAAAAAATATTTTAGCAATCTATTTAATGAGGCATCTTTTGCCTTTGACTGGAATGCCACATTTTTAATATGTTGTATTTTTATTTAAGGTAGTATGATATAAAAAAAATAGGCTGAAGCACAATGTTGTTCCAGTTGTCTAGTTTTAGTAAATTTTTTTAATAATATTAGACCCTTGTAAAACATTCTAACATTTTGTTAAGAAACTTTGCAAGCAGGTTTCAAAATGTATTGTAGATTAGTGATGAAAAATGTTCCACCATCAGAGGCGGCTAGTTTATCTGCTTTTAATTAGATCATTGGAAGACTGCAAACCAGTGTGGTAGCGTTCAAATTGGAATAGTCTTGAAAATCAGTTTCGCTGTGTTTCATTATTCGATAAAATTTGAAGTTTGCCGCTTATGTTAAAGCATGGTAAACAAGCCTGTTGATGGCAAACTTTTAAGATTAACATTATCACCTGATTTTTTTCATTTGGTGATGTGCTTTCCCCTATTGCACGCATAATACAATCGCAAATATTCAGTATAGATGGTGAGAGAGGATGTTGGCTTAAATTTGTAACAATTCTAAATTCAAGAGGCATACTTGCATAGTAGTTACCGATGTTGAAAGGTTTAGCATAATAGATATGAAGCAGTATGTGTCCTAATGGAAAGTGTTGCACTTAGAACTCAATTTAACTTTTTTGTGAATTGAATTATTTTATTTTGGTGTAGAATAGGAAATACCTATCAGGAAATTCTGCAGTCTTTTCAGTTTTGAGTTTTGAACTACTAAACTGGGTACTATTTTTTTTTCTCAAGTGGAGAGTGAGGAAGGAAGCTATGATGGGACTTGCACAGATATACAAGAAATATTCATTACAATCAGAAGCAGGAAAAGAAGCTGCAAAACAGATATCATGGATCAAAGATAAACTTCTGCATATATATTATCAAAACAGTATTGATGACCGGTAAGTCAGTCATGAAAACTGGGTGGTTCTGTGGATAAGTGTGGTAACTTATTATGCAGATTTGTATTTCCTTTCTGCTTAATTGCTGATGAGAAGGAGAAGATTTGATAATCCTGTATGTTTTGATCCAGTGTGTAATCTTATGCAGCTGCAGCCAAATGTTTTCCTGCGTTGTTTTCTTCTTCTCATTCTTTTTTTTTTTTTTTTTTAAGGCTGAAAGTGATTCCAAAGGGTCAGATAGGTTGGAATACTTGAAAATTTTTAGCTGTACTTCACCACTGCTTCAGTAAAGGAGATTTTTATATTTCAGTAGCTTGCTAAGTTTTACGTTAAAATTCAGTAAGTAAAATTGCTTTAACGATCTTGCTGTAGATTCACATGTTGTTCCTGTATGCTTTAAAGATAAGTCTGGTACAAGTAGGGACAACAGTTAAGACATCTCACTCTGCAAAAGGTTAGTTTTTCTGTACTGTAATAGCCATGAATTAGAGCCTTGTCCTGGCTTTGTGGTGAAAGCAGTGCCTCTGTCCTACCAGCTATAGCCTTGTATATGGTTGTTCATATTGAAAAATAAATGGTTGGACATAAGCAACTAGTTTGGGAACTAGTCTGGCTTGACTAATCAAGGCCATCTTGGTGTCTTTGGAAATGAGCCTTTGGCCTTCACAGCATGATCGGATACAAATGGCATTGCAAACCCATACGAGTCTTTTCAAAAACTCACAGCTTTAAAAAGTCATCTTCAAAATGAGCAGTTATTTCATGGTACCATGGAAGTAGACAGAACTGTCTGGATCTTCAGAGCCAGTCTTGCCCACTCACATTTTTCTTAAACTTCAGGATCTTTTTAAACTAGCTGGGGTTGGGTTTTGATCACCTGCTCCAATTGTGCATAAAGATTTTCTTCTCTTTTCTAGCCTAAACATACACGATTGGGGTTTTTTTTACCCATTTACTCTATTAATGTTGACCTGAATTTGCAAAAGTCTTGGGCCGTCTTGGTATTTAAGATTGCAACGTGGACTTAGTTTTCCTTTTGTTTTTTCTTCTCAGACTTTCCTAGGTAACAGGCAGACCCATACCTTCCTCTCTCCTCCTGTTTCCAAATAAGGAGCCTCCATGTTATAGCAGAAGCTTTTAATAATTCCCTTGTGAATGTACCTGCATTTTTATTGTGGAAACAAAAGAAATGGGATAAACTCAGCCCTTGGGGAAGCGGCCAGGGAGGGGTGGAGGGAAGTCAGCTCCTTCTGACTAGTATCTGAATTCTCCTTCTGGGCTTCATGATAGTGTGTGATATAATCAAGATGATACTACTGTTTTTATTTTAGGCCAATTAATTTGGGTCAGTTTATGAATTTACCCCAGTACTGACCTGTAATGAAATTCACTGATAACATCTCTTTGGGCTGATAATTAAGACACATCCTCCTCTAAAATCCATGTTTTAACAACTGAAGACCACTTTCTTCCATTACAGTTTAAGCTTCTTAATCCTGTCTTTCAGATTACTTGTTGAACGCATCTTTGCTCAGTACATGGTCCCTCACAACTTGGAAACAAATGAACGAATGAAATGTTTGTATTACCTTTATGCAACACTGGATTCAAATGCTGTGAAGTATGTGTTATTTTTTAATGCTAGCAAAGTACTTTTTAATACAAATATTGTAAATTGGTTCTAAATTGTTACGAGTAGCCTAAGCTGGTGGGCAAAAGTAGTTTACAAACTATCAGAAAACAGAATGTAGCAATAGTACCTATATATCAAGTGGGATTTGGGGGGGGGGAAATACCCTAATAGGTTGTTTTCTAACAGGGTGTGGTACCTTTTAATCATAAACAGCTAAAAAAGGTAGTGTCAAAGATCTGGAAAGAGGCTTGAATGCATGTCAGTCCTTTTAGGTCTGAAAAGAGATAGCATAGATAGTAGTGTTGACTAGCCCTAGATCTTATCTGACAGCTTTTCAATTAATATACTACATGTTTTAGCAGCCAGGATGATTTAAGAGTGGGAAGGAATTACTTGTTTGTCTTTCCTTCCTCAAAATGTGTTTTACTTTTGTTACATGCCTTCTCCAGCCTAAAATGGGTCCATGTGCATGAATTTGACTAGTAGTTTTCCTGCTGTAGTGTTCACAGTTTGATTGAATTTAGTTATTTTTACTTTGTTTTTCATTTAGTATTACTCAGTCACTTGAAAATCAGTGGTTTTTTTCTCATGAGGGAGACTAGAAAAAGCTTTGTGTGTGAAAGAATAGCTTAAAAAACGCCAAAGCCTTCAAATACTACAGAAACTGATGTTTGAATCCTCTGCATTTCTTGTATTACGTGCCTAAAGATATTACAACTGTAACAAACTAAAATTAAGAATAGCATATTAAAAATAAGAAGTTACTGTTCTATTAATTCTTAGTATAGGCTAAACAAAAATACAGAATGGATTCTTTTCAGTACTTGTTATTTCAGGCAACAAATAACTTCTGAATTCTACAGTTTTTGTATGCTGCAGTATTCATTTTAAAGACATAGTGTGTTCAGTTAGTTATATAGAACTAACTTTTTACTTGTGGATTCTGTAAGTTTTTTAAATTAAGCTGTGGCTTTTTTTATTTGTATGGCTTATTTTTCCTAGAAAGTGTGCTAATTTTCAATTTTGTTGAATATCCCTAATGCATCTCTTACAAGTCTAATCATGTCCACTTTTCACAATTTATTCATCTAGTAGCTGCTTTCTGTGTGCAAGAAAAACATTGTTTTGATGATAAAAATCTTAAACATCTGCTTTAGCCTGCTTCTTGGAATGTTTTTAGAAGAGTGATTTCAGGCTTGTACAAATGAGTTCTTTATGGGCCAGACATCACTTACTTCCTACTTCTTTTAAAGGCAGTGTAATTAAGAATCTCAAATGAAACCTGTTGCATAATCTCACTTTGTTCCAGTCTAATACGAGCAATTAAATTTTCCATATCATGCCATTAGGAAACGTTTAGCCTTTGCTCATACAGCAATGAAAGTTCAGGTGATAAGCACGTTTCTGAGTCTGAAGTTGAAAAGAAGTTGAAGGCTCTTATTGGACAGCTGTGTTAATTTCTTATTATTTATTTATTTACTGTACAAGTCTGATGAGGAGTGGCTGAGGGAGCTGGGGCTGGTTAGTCTGGAGAAGAGGAGGCCGAGGGGAGACCTGATCGCTCTCTACCACCACCTGAAGGGGGGGTGTAGTGAGGTGGGGG
>JAVJGG010000027.1:3009979-3034871 GCA_035590195.1 Aviceda cuculoides | reverse complement strand
TTTACCAGGGCCTGCAAGTGACAGGACAAGGGGCAATGGTTTTAAACTGAAAGATGTTAGGTTTAGATTGGGCATAAAGAAGAAATTTTTTACAGTGAGGGTGGTAGGATACTGGCACAGGTTGCCCAGAGAAGTTGTGGATTTGCCATCATTGTAGGTGTGCAAGGCCAGGTTGGATGGGGCTTCAAGCAACCTGGTCTAGGAGAAGATGTCCCTGTCCACCGCAGGGTGTTTGGGAGGAGATGATATTTAGAGGTCTCTTCTGACCCAAACTATTTTATGATTCTTTTAAGGGTTGGGTGCAGTTTTTTGCTGCACAGAGCAAATGTTGGGTCTTAGTACAGCTCTGACAGCAGTGCTTTGACATCTACCACTAATTCCTGTGCTTCCTTCTACAATTATGAACTCAGGTTGCCCACTGTCTTCTGTATTAGTGCCTGGTCACTGCCAGCATGAGAGCCAGGCATAAACACCCTGAAGCTTACAACAGAACTGAAGCCACAAGTTGACAATTCCCATTCTTATTTTTCTGTTGGTAAAAATTCAGTTACGGATGTTCTAGCCAATTGTGTTTGACACAGCTGAGGATACAAATGAGGAAGACCTTACACACTTCAGTGTTTTAACAGCTCACCTTTGAAATAATCTTTCTCTCTTCTGTGGCATTTTATATGTATGTATGTGTTTATACTTTTGTAAATCTATTTGAAATGGATATGGTAGACAATCTTGGTAGACAACTTGTGTAACTTGAAGACTCTGTCTTGTTGGGGGAAGTTTCTGTAGCTTTTGTGTAGGTGACAGTTTAATATGGCAGTTCAGTTTTTTAGTTTAAAAATGTAATCTTACCTTTTCAGTCAGAGATGGAGAAGCCTAGAGGAAGGAAGAAAGCAGCTATCACAGATTCAGAAGAGAAACTGGGCATAGATGACCTGAATAAACTCGGTCAAGAGCAGAAACTTAGAGGTAGTCAACGGGGAAGGAAGAGACCTGCGGTTGTTTCAGAATCTGATGAAACACAATGGCAAGAGGAAAAACGGCTAAAAGAAGATGTAATAGAAAGTGAAGATGAACAGAACAGTCCACCAAAGAAAGGGAGAAGAGGACGCCCTCCCAAAGCAAATAATGGGGGAACACCAAAGGAAGAACCAGTAGCAAAGTCATCAAAAAGGAGCAAAAAAAAACAACCGCCAGCAGCTGCAGCAGAAGAGGAGGAGGAGGAGGAAGAAAGGCAAACTGAAAACATTGAACAAAAACCAAAAGGCAGGCAAAATAGGACACCGAAAAGAACACAGCAGAGGTAAGTCCGTCGTCTTGTAAGCTGCATCTTTTTTATCCTTGGACATTAGTTATAATTTGATACTTTGCAATTTGGGTCTTCCTCAAAACAGAGCAGAACCATCTGAAACTAGTACAGTTGAATCAGCACAGTCTACGCCACAGAAAAGACGAGGAAGGCCATCAAACACACCACCATCACAGCAAAAAAAAGTGTAAGTGGTGAATATTTTCTGAATTTGTGTTTAGTGAAAATTAAAAATATGCCTCTGTGCCCCCAAACAATCATTTACTGAAAATATTTCAGAATAATTTAATTGACAGTTAAGAAAATAAATTGCCATTGTTATTTCTAAAATGTTTTTCCTAGCTGCTTCTCCTAGAGCATCTCAAACCAGAGCAAGAGGCTACGAGTAAGTTTAATGTGCTCAGGTAGCATATACGTAGCTTTGCTCTTCTAGGAGAAAAGTCAATAAAGCACATGAGGGCCTTGAAGATAGGGCTTTATTAGGACTTCAGGGAGTGAAAAATGCTCCCATTTGTTTTGGATGGGGAGGAAGAATCAAATTGTTACTGTGGTGATACAGTATTGTGGAGAATTAAGCTTATTCTGATTCTCCTTAGATTAACGTTCACTTATGTTCTAATTTGTGGCTTTCTTATTATCCACTTGAATCATTTCCAAATGAATAAAATGTGCTACAATCTATGAAGGATAGCAGCTCTTGAAAATTCTGAGGTGTACTAAGCTCCAAAATAAAGGTAAACTCTGTGGCTAGCTTAATTTTCTTGTGCCTACTGTAGGAAACTACAGGTGTATCTACCTTTTGCTGTACATGTATATACAATACAGGTAAAGCAGAGGTGTACAAGTGGACAGGACTTATTTGCCCACTGGTATCAAACTGCACCTCATGGAACAGATTTGTACGAAACTTTTCCAGAACCTGGTGATAAATTCCTTAGGGCGCTACTTAACACACATCTTCAGTCTGGCATTTGGTATTATTCTGTTGTTTTTCCAGTTTCTGGGCTCAGTTAGCATCACGTTGATCTTCCTCTGGCAGTTTAATGTACCAATTTGCCTGTCCCTGGGGATCTTCTGTACCGGAGATCTTTGCCTGAACAAGCTTGTACCCTCAATTCAAATTCTAGTTTCACACGAGATCACATGTTCTGGCATTTTGCACACACAATATCCCGACCTTTGCAGTGTTCTGTTTCCCTACCTCAGGTCAGACCTCTGCTCCTTTACTCTGCAACCAGAAACACAGGTCCCAGCACTGTCTTGGTTACTACAGAAGTCACTGCTGCATGTGCAGTGGAATAAGAGTTGGAAACTGCTACTGCCATGCAGAATTGAAGACATACCAACAAGTTATTGTTGGGTGATGTGTTACGTGGCATTTGTCAAAAATGCCCTTTAGTAAATACTTAAGTACCTTCTGATTCACTTCTCAGTGAACTCAGTCTGTTTCTTTACCCCATTTTCAATGGAAAGTAAACTGTATCAGTACATGTGATCAGTAACAGGCATATCTCTGGCTCATGTGCATGTACATCGTTCCTGGCGTGAGGAGCCCAAGTAAGATGTTTCAGGGTTCAGAGTTGTTGGGTCTATTCTAGATTTGATCCAAAAAAATACTGCGTGTATTTTTTGTTTTTTGTGATCAGACCACCCAAATTTTGACTGTCCTTTTTCCAAATCTGCAAGAAAAAGGTGAGACTGCAGTAATTCCTCAGTCTTCAAAGTGCATTGTAGTCAGGCCTTTCTCCCTCTTCTACACACATAACTGCAGCAGTTTTAACTGAAGGGAGCTGATAGACTGAGCAGCACTGTGTACCACAAGATAGAATATATTTAATCCAAATGCTTAAAGCTTTCTGGGCTCCTTGGAGATGGATTTGGCATAAGAATTTGGGATTTTACTTGTGAGGTGATAGTGCATAACTTATTTCTGATAGCTAATTGGGTTACCAATTAGCACATGTGAACTGGCTTATTTTTGTAATGTGTAAAAAGGTGAACCTAGCTTGCGAATAATTCTTCTGTTTCCTTTTCAATTCTGTTGCTTCTGTCACTCTTGGAAGGCTTGAGTTGGGCTATAATTTGTATCATTTCTCAAAGGATGTCATGTTGGTTGGTTGGTGCTGAAACCCCACTACACTATAATTACTATATTTAATTCAGAGATGTTATTTCGTACAGATTCTAGTGTGGTTCTCAGGACTGAAAACTCCCACTACCTGTGTGGTTTGGTGCCGCAGAGGACAGTTGTTTTAGATCCCTATGCCCCCACTGGGCACTGAAGTGTGTTTGTTGTCTGCTTGGAACAGAGTTTCTGGCTTAATTTTATCCAAAAAGTCACCTAGTTTGGGTGCACCAAGACTGCATTTGCAGTAAGCGGGATGATTCAGTGATTTGATCCTGAACTGTGCTAATGACCCAAACCAAAATGGTAATGTGGGTGCAGCTGTGTAGTTTCGGATACATATCTAGGTGGCTTTTTCTTTTCGAGGCATGGGGGGACTAGTTCTCATTTTAAGCAAATGGGTGCTTTTTGCTTGTGGTTCAGCTCCCATGACTAACACAGACAATTTAAGGTATTGCTGACTGATTGTTCTTGGTTATCCTGATTAAGGTATTGTTATCCTGATTATCCGTAGCTCTTAGCATGAGCTACCTTGGAAGATTTGCATTTAGGTTAATTATAGTGTTAATTTCATAAATAGCAACATGAGTTCTCCTATGTCTGTAAAAACAAAGGTGCAGTTATTCATATTTTGTTGTGTATAAACTCCTATAGAAGTAGAGTACATCTATTCATGGAACTGAATAGAAGTTAAAAAAAAAAACCAACCCCAAAACCCAAGTATTCAGTCTCTGGCTGTTTGGCTTTTCCTGTTCGCTGGTTACTGCTGTGTCAGCCTTCTTTGGCCTGTATTCTGGCACTAAAGAAGAAAGATCTGCCTTGTCTATAGTAGCAGAAATTGTCCAACTTTGTACTCCTAGCCATCTATTCTGGAAGAATTTGGTTTTCAAATGCTGTTGTCCATCCCCCTAGTTCCACTATTTCTGTTCCATGTATGGATGAACTAGATAGGTATATAAGACAGAAGTATTATATAACACGAAATTTTAAGGCTGCTGTTCTCGTAAAGTAGAATGTTTGCTCTCATATGGTTTATACATGTGCAGTCCCATACACTGTGAAACTGATCTTTATTTTTCTTCTGATTGTAGCCGTGCGGGACGTTCCAAACAAGCAGCCAGTAAAGAGAATGAATCTAGTGAAGAGATGGACGTATTTCAGAGTAGTTCACCTGTCAGTGATGACATTCCCCAGGAAGAAGTAATGGAAGAGGAGGAAGTTTCCACAATCAATGTAAGAGAAATGCCTGAGATTTTCTTTGTGAGTCTTTGTGGTGTCCTCTGTGTATTGATGTCCAGAGAATGACTTCTCCTGTTCTTAGAACTTAACCTTCCTCCTTTAAAATGAATGAGGTAGTTGTCAGCTGCCACTGTTGTGTAGTGGTGCTGCACTGTAGTTTCCCAGAGAAGCTACGTTTCTTAGAAAATGTCAGTTTTTATCAAGCATTGTAAATTTTCTGTTCTGTATAGCTTTTGTTATCTGTCTGCCTGAGTTGCGTAGTACCTCATGGTAATTATTTTCCAGGTAACTCATGCCCGTTCTTCTCAGATAGATTATAATAGTGAATAATGTTTCTTTATACAAAACAGGAGCACAAAACAAATAGTACTGGAAAGTAAGTATGGAATCTTGGAGCAGAATCCTAAACCAATTTCTTCCTCTTACCAGCATATGCAAATACATTAAAATAAGTTTATTTTTATATTTATTTCATTCAAATATGTTAGTAATGTTAGTAGTAATACTAAAAATGTAACTGTGAATGCCTTCACACTTTTGGACACATCTGATGATTGGAGCATCTGAGTGTATGAAAACTCTGGAAAAGGAAACTGGATTGGGTTTGAATACTTGAAGCACACAGGCTCAGTAACATCAAAGAAAATTATGTCCTGGTCATTGACTGAGACTTGCACCTGTGATAAAATGAGTAATGAATGACACTGTATACACTTACTCAAACATTATTGTAAGACTAAGTTTTTTTTTCATTATAAAGTATATTTATTCTTGATTTTTTCAGAATTTTCCTGTAAAAACATTTAAAATACTTCTTCTCCAAACAGGTCCGTCGCAGAACTTCCAAAAGGGAAAGGCGATGAGTGACCATGTAGTTATCAGCCTTCCAGGTGAAAGCTTTGAAGAATGCTTTTAATATAAAGCTTGAGACTGAATGAAGCTGTTAGTGCACAAATGGGGTTGCTGAAAAAGAGACAAAACCTATTTTACTTTTACTGCCCCTGCATTTGCAGTCCCTAGGTCACAAGCTTTAGCCACACACATATTGATATCATTAACTGTGGATTTTTGTGAAGTGTAATGTGCGCTGGCTTTGTAGACATACGAACTAAAGAAGAAAACTGTAAATAGTTCTTTTTTTAATGTTTCTTACTTCTAAAGTGCTTGTATAGCTTTTATCTGCGGCTTTAAACTGACAGTACCCCACTGTTTATTGGATCTATTGATTTAAAAAAGAACAGAATTTGTTGAAAATTGATCTCAAGCAATATCTGTCAGTGTTCGTATTTGTACTCTTGTTGACATTTAACTGTGAAAAGAAAAAATCAGCTAAACAAATAGTGCCACTTTTTTTGACACTATTTGTTGAGAAGAAGAAGAAAAAAAAAAAAAAAGGTCTTTGTTTCCTTCATGAATCTAACCTAGTGTTTACCTTTAGGCACCTACCTATCATCAGAGGTGCTAAATTACTTTCTTTTGCAGTTGAACAATGTTGGATAGAATAATACAAGAGATGCAAATTGTGAAAGAAGTTGTTTGACTTGTTTTACACCTCAGTATTGATGCCAGACGTTTCTGGACTTCTAGTGGCATTGAAAATTCAAAAAGGATTTAAAATATTTTAATTTTAAAAGTGTGTTATTAAATAATGTACTGAATACCCTACCCATTTTATCTTCCCCTATCAGTTTTTATTAATCTACTGTATCAATAAAATTCTGTAACTGAGTTTTTAATAGTCTAGTATGTTAATGTGTATAGATATTTCCTTCTGAACATGATGTTCACAAAGAGCAAATTATTACTACATTATAATATGAAATCTGATATATAAACATTAGTGAAAATACAGTTCTTATTACAATGTAAAGTTAATCACAAAGAAAAATTTTATTGATGCAGTGTGTCTTTATAAAGCTGTTCTTGAGAGCCAAGTGTTTTGTATTTTATAGTGAAGTTGCATGTTTATGAAAAATGTGCTGAAAATGGGATGTAATGTTTTTTTGGAAACTCGTATCTAGCAGTAGTATATGGTAGGTTGCCTCATGAGAGAACCTTTTATTGAGAGTTTATTGTACCTTTTTGGTTTTTTTGTTTTTGAGCCAAATTTTTTTGGTATGAAGAGCTAAGTCACTGTTGAATAACCAGCTGTTGATTACTGCAGTCAAGGTATTCAAGATCTGAATGAAGCTCCATTTTTATTTTGTGGTTAGGTATAATCTGGGGAAAAAAAAAAAAAAAAAAAAAAGAGAAACAAAATACTTAAAGCAGTATCCTGTATGCAGTTTTACAGTTTACAAACTGTGTCTTTGAACCAAAATGTATAGGTTACTACACTATGCTTAGCCAAGCACATATTGTAATTTCAGGTGCTGTTCTCCCTCTGTTTCCCTACAGTTGACAACATGTGAAGAAATTGATTTCTAACTTTAAAAAATTTTATCTCATTGATTAATGGAGCATTTTCAATATAATCCATCAATAAATAAGTTATAGCTGCAAGGTGGCCTGTAAAGATTCGAGGAAAGGATAATACTAAAACACGGATTTACGATTTCCAAAATGTAAGATCATTAGTAAAGAAACGTTTAGATTTTTTTTTTCATTATACCTTTTTTTTTTTTTTGTTACCAATGGAGAAAAGTATTATAAACAACTAGATTATTCTGCCTCAGCTTAACTTCCCCCCCCTCCAGTATTCAGCTTTTCAACATTTATACCTATCGATATGGGGGAAATGCTGCCTAAAAAGGCAAGTACGGTTGATTTGAATTGCCTTTTAAACAGTTGGCACAACGGAACTGGCTTACTTATGCTTCAGCAGTGCAAATGCAAGTTGTTGGGGGTTTTTTTAAATGGTATAAAATGATTGAAAGCTAGCTTTATATTTTCCTCTTTGACAGAATTGCACTGAAAACATTTATGGAAGATGTACCGTTAAGTCCATTTTATACAAAAATATGAAAAGTTGATGCTGAAACTGCTGCAGACTCTTGAGGCTTTATGTGCATAAACATGGTTAAGTTACACTTCATCGAATATTGATGCACATTACTGATCATAATGTTTAATGTAAATTTAAACTATAGTTTTGCAATTTAAATGTTGATTTCTTGGGTTATAATGTGTAATTCATTATTTCTTGAGAAATAGGCACAGCAAATACTTCATTCTTATATTCAAACCTCTTCTAAGTTCATTCTCATCTCATATAAAGAAAATGAATATTTTATGTACTAACATTTTGAGATCTGCATACAGTAGCAACAGTAGAGTATAATTATGTATAAAAGATAAATTGCTAACATTCAGTTAGCATGCTCTTCTGCAATGATAATGTTAAGTTTATAAAAATGTACTGTATTACATTAAAAGATCAAATTGAACTCACTGTAACAAGTTCCAGTATGAAATTTTTGTGAGATTACCGAAGTATCTTGCTGTACTTTGCAGCAATTTAAGCTTGTGTTATGTTTCCTTTTCTTGCTGCAGTGCAACAGGAAACTTTCGGTGATCTGTAGTTATCTGCAAAGTGCAAACAGTGATTGTAGTCCTGATACTAGTGTTTAAGAATAATTCACTCTGCTTCCAGAAGCATGGGATTTTTTACTTGTCATCAACTGAGATAATTCATATTTAGGGCTAGCTAATCCACTAAGAGGAAGGAAACATGGAATTGCTTGAAAGTTCTGGTGTGAGTACACCTTATTCCACTTAGGATAATCTAGAATTCTGTATTAACTCTACTTGACTCTGCCAATTGACTTTATTTTCTAGTAAAATTGAACTTTTTTTCAGATACTTTGACATTTGCTGTTTTGACATTTCGATCTATGTGAACAAAAACATTAGAATTTACAAAAAAGCATTCATATTAAAGACATTTCCACTGAAAATGAATATGCTCAATTTGTGAGTAACTTGCAAAAAACTTAGACTTGAAGATTAAATACTTCATTCTGGCATAGCATTTGTCACCCAATATTCTTAAAAAAAAAAACCCCAAACCACTACCAAACTTCACAAAAACACGTGTGTGCAGTTTTCTTGCGTTTTTTTTTTTTTTTTTTTTTTTTTTTTTTTATGTGTAGGTTTTGACAGATTGTCAAAGTCTGCTTTTGTGAACGCACACAATAGATTTTGGATCCTGCAAGTTTACATCCCTGTGGTTCTGTGGGGTTAGTTCTTAAATGCATTTGTCCTACGCAAATACAAGTACAAAACCAAGTACATTGATATGTTTGAATATTCTAACACTTGTGCACACAGGGCATGTAATGAAAAGAGCATACATGTATCTTAAAATTGTATACCCTAGACATACAAAATTTTTCTCAATGGAAATATTTTTTAAACTTGTCATTGTTTATATATGTGTGTGTGTGTGTGTATATACACATATTATATATATATATATATGTTCTAGAGATTGGTACATATCTACCCCATCGAAGTAGGTGCAGTACATATTTTACAAAGAATTTTTTAAAGAAACACGTTCAGGTATACTACGGTGTTTGCCCAAGGCAGCATGTCTGCAAACGCATGATTGAGATGAGTTCTAGATGTCTGTCCTGCTAGTCTGGTGGCTCTGTGATGACCAAAATGATAAAATTCAGCTGACAAAGACCCTCTGTCCTGTCACCCATCAGGACGAGTAGAAGAACCTGAACGCATTCGTATTTCCCATTATGCTCAGAGGTTGCCATTCCAGTCTTTGCATCTTGGTTGGATGTTGCCTTTACAAGACATTTACTAATTTAGGTGCCATTTCCTAACACCGACAGAAGTGACTTATGTTTGACAGAGGTAACAGACTTCCTGCTGTGTCAGCAAGTTTGTCTGACATACTTGGGACACCTGCTTCGTTACATACAGTACAGCTTCTGGTATTTTCTTGCTAGTGGAAAAGTAGGAAGCTGAATGTTGGCAACTGGGATAGAAGTATAGAATCCACCCCCCCGCAATTTGCTTTAAAGTTCTTTTAAATTCTGCTGCCTAGAAGATCTGACCTCTGCACAGAGTTCACCAAGTGCCATTGGGTTTGTATAGGCAGGATAAACGTAGTATCGTGCCGCGTGTATGGGCAGTAACAAAAAGGTTTCACGCTTGCATTTTTTTCAGTGCCTCACTTCACTCATGATGTGGGTTTTAGTAGCACTTTCATTTCTGTGATGAAGATATATATTGTATATGCTTTTGAGATAGCATCGTATCTTATCTATGTAGGAAGAAAGTCTCAAATATAGATTTCTACCCTGCAAATCAGTATTTCAGTTATCACGTGATAAGTTACAGTTAGTTTTAACATAGTCTCTTTGGAGGACAGATAACATCTTATAAGGTGTTTTATTTGGCTAGCCTTGTTTCTGATGTTTGTGGCCTACCTCATGTGTGTAGATACAAAGGAATGCAGTATTTTGAAAATCAAAGCAGTATTATTGAATACACTGCCTGCTTACTTGGAAGTAATGTTAATATTTAAAAAAAACCCTGCAGTTCACAGATTTGTTACATGGTTCTGAACAGATCCAGAGAGCTGAAGGTTTTAGATATTAGGTTCTGTAAGACTATGTCAGTATTGTTGCATTTGATTAATTTTCTATAGATAGAAGACAATTGCTCAAATTACGACATGCAGTATAAGAGAACATGTGAACTTAGTAACAGTCTGAAGTAGTAGTACCTTCTGTTGGGATTATAATATAAATGAATGTGTTAGAATGAAACATTCTTGCCCTAAAAAGCTTTTTCTTTAATATGTTGAGAAGACATGTTGATAATATATAACAGCTTTCTTCTAAAGTCACAGCACCTTGACATAGTCTTGTTTGGAACAGCTGGCTTTTTGGTACATATATTTTAAGCTTACAGGTTTCTGTGTTCCTTGTAGTATGTTTCTATTCAGCAAAATTAAATTCTTGTAAACTAAAGATATTTTGAAGAAGAGAAAAGTTTTTAATCCATATTTAATAAAACAATAAGGTGTTCATTTTAAGCAGCAAGTTTTTTTTTTTTTTTAATAGCCATATCTATAGATGCAGTAACATGTTACAAGAACCTGATGTACACCACTGTTTCTCAGGAGCCTTTGACCTGCAGCATACTGAAAGGCAGTAGAAACTGCCTTTGTGTTTTCCCCAAAAGGCATTTACTGTTGTCCTTCCATAACCATTTCAAAAGATAAGACCTGGAGGAGGAAGGGAGAGAAAAATGATGGCTTTATTTACCTTCTATTTATCTTCTGCTGTATTCTGTATGGTTTAGGTGATGGAAAAACAATGGTGTGTGGAGGTATGTTAGGTGAAAAATGGGGTATTAGAAATGAGTTATTAATTTGAAAGGTGCTAGAGAAGAGTAAAGGGTTAGGGAATCAACAGATAAATGAGATGGGAAAGCAGTTACTCGATACCAGATGACCAGTGATAGGAGTCTTCTATTCAAAATAAAAGCCTAGATGAGGGAAGCTGAGTTAGTGATGATGATATTATCATTATTAATATTTATTTAAGAGAGGAGAACTGAGGATATGTTGCTTTCTTTGATTTGCAGGAAGTGGTTGGAGTGTTGAAATAGATGTAAGCACACGCACAGGATTGAGCCCAGCACCCAGAGTGTGTTTGTGGAAAGAGAGTGATAGCTGCTGCTGAGGGCAGATGTCATTAGGAAGGAATTTGGAATAGTTAGACAAAAGAGGATTCTAACCTCCAGAGGCAGGAAGATAAGGTTAAGGCAGCATGCATTCAAATGCAACACTCAAAATGAGGCAAAAGAGGGCAAGATATAAGCTATCTGGAAACGAGCTCTCAAAGCTGCCTAATAGCAACAGTCCTCACAGGTGCACACCGCAGCCAGCAGCGTATAACCCTCGGTAACGAGGTCTCCTGCAATGCCTCTCGTTAAATCTTTCAACGTGACCTCTTTTCTTAGCAGCTCTTTGTGGAACCCTGATGACCCAGTCTTTCCTACTAATTTCAATGTACCTTCTTGGCAGCCTGGGATGGTTCTCCCCTTCCCTCCATATATATGTCCTCTCCTATGGGACAATGTGTGTCTTATGCTCAGTCGTTGCCGCTTTTCGTTCCCTGGTTTCCGGATTTCAGGTTTCTGAATCTTTTGTGTTTGCGACATTGGCTCTTCATCGAGAGGGTGGTCGGTCACTGGAACAGGCTCCCCAGGGAGGTGGTCGCAGCACCAAGCTTGTCAGAGTTCAGGAGCATCAGGATGACACTCTTAATCATACGGTTTAGCAGTAGGTAGTCCTGCAAGGAGCAGGGAGTTGGACTGGATGATCCTTATGGGTCCCTTCCAACTTGAGATGTTCTGTGGTTCTAAATTGAGCCATCGTGCTGCTTGTTTCACAGCCGTCAAGTTGTGAAACAAAAGCAGACATCAGACTGCTACCCACCTTTAGTGTGTGTTGGGAAAGGTGTGTACAAGTTCTGTAGTTGAACTAGAGAACTAGTAGTTGAACTGCTGCTATATTTTGATAACTTGGTTTCCCAGTATCTAGTGAACCAAGCTCCTTCCAAGGTTGTAGTAATTCTCCAAAATTGCAAAGCTGTCTTCTGATATTCGGCCTGCATTATCCAGTGAAATAGCAAGTAAGGACTCCCCTGAAGCATAAGTAGCCAACTCTGTGCTCCCAAATACAAAACAGAGTGTAAACCAAAAAGAGGAATAATTCAGAGGGATTTGGGTGGAAGTTCAGTTCACTTCTTGCTGTTTGCATTAGGGAAGAAGCAAGCGTTTGGTAGGAACTTGAAAGGAAATTAAGATAATTGCAGTAAGGAAGATCAAGTTTTGCCAAACCATTTTCTTGTATTCCTGGAAGGAACAGAAAAAGTTACTCATAAAATATGTATCGCTTCAGCGACTTTTACTGATTTTGTAAGTTGGGTACTATCCTGACAAACATGTGGCAGCGGCTTATGGGATATTACACTAATTCTGCATGGGATAGTATTTTAATCTCTGCAAAGATCTAAAAATGAATTTTGTTTCCTTCTTCCTAAGATGCTCTGCTACTTGTATTGTTTATTTTTTTTATAACTCTGGAATTCAATATCAGATCAGCATCCATTGCATGCTTTCCATTTTTGTATTTACCCAGAATAAGGAAGTGAGAGATGGCCATAACACAGAACTAGTGTCACTTAGTGCTATCATATTTAGTTTTAAAATACTTGTTGTACCAGGAGAACACTTTAAGTCCATACTTAATTCATTAATTTGTTCAAAACTTGTGATTCTACCTTCTTAGTTTCTATGCTACTATTTCACATTGAATTTAGAACACAGTTTTCTTTTGTATTGTTTTCTGTTTGTGCAAGTTGGGCTAAAAGAGCCAATTATCATCTGCCTAAAAAAAAGAAGGTATTAATAGTATAGAATAAGTAGCGTGCTGCTGCTACATACCAGAGCCTTCACCACAGAAAAATCTTGTATGTTGTTTAGCCTCAAATACTTGTTTTCAGTGTAAACCATTTGTTTCTCTTGGAGCCTGTGGAGTTGTAAAACAGTTTTCAACAGTCAGGGCCTTCCTTCTGCTTGATACACATGCACTTATAACATATATACGTTGTTTATATATGCAAATACTTGGCATAAAGCAGCAAAATGAAGGTGGAGCTTTGAAATATTGTTTATATAGTATACATAGAATTGCAAACCTTTTGTCTCTGACTATATACATGCACATTTACTGAAAGAACTTGCTGCTTAAGGTTGGAGAATGTTTTTGCAGTCTTCAGGGAACGATACTACTCTGTTCTCTCTCACATGCTGTATAAGTTTGTATGGATAGTGTGCCTAATGCCATGTTTGTTTCTTTAAATTTCCTGATGAAATAGCTTTTTGTGTGCCATTTTTCTACTGTGTGGTCTGTTGTCTTGTTAGCAACTGATTCCCTCTTAAGACTGAGTTGACGGGCTTCACCGAGGAAGGTCATTTGTCTGTTTTCCTGACCCTACAGGAGCTCTTGTTTGAGCAGGGAATAGGTTTTGGGTGAAGTTCTGTCTTTTTATCTCCATACTAAGAGAGAAAGGGACTTGTTTCAAAAATCACTCTATAAAAGAACCACTTTTTCAGGTCCCTTTGCATATCTAGGTGGGCCTGGGCACATTCCAGTTCTGAGAAGAAACAACTTTCTCCGTTGTTAGTACTAAAGACAGGGAACATTCTTCTGAAGGTACCTCACCGTATCACAACACAATTCCTGGGATGAATGACTGAGATAACTGGGGGGCTTCTCAAACTGGATCCCCTGTTTGAACCTCTGGATTCCATATTCTTGGTAATGAAATGTGATGTTCCTGATAGCCATTACCTCTACTAGACACAGGGAGATCCTCACCCTCGCATCCCGTTCTGTTGTCTTTCAGCCACGTTTCTCCGTTCCTCTATCATCTTCATTTCAAAAGCAGTGGGAGTTTCATCTTGGCCAGGAAATTGCTTCAAGTCTTTTTCTCGCAAGCCTTTTGCTTTTAGGTCTAATTTGTCTGTCACGGTCTTGATATCAGATGGCATTTTGATTTTTTTTTTCTTGTTTATTTATTTTTAACTACAACAATTCCAACCTTCAGACATCCTTTAAGCTGTTCGTTTCCCCTGCAGGCGTTCTGTCTAGGTGTTCTGCTATTTCTAACCAGTGACTGTACACCAGGACAGTAGTTGGTGTCCAGGCCTTCTGTGAAATAGTTCTAGGAGATCAGTGATCAGAATGGATTCTGCCAGGACTCCGATGACTCGGAACAGTGCTTGAAAATCTGCTGTATTCTGGTGCATCTGCATGCAGCCTCATTCGTGCTTTCATGAATCTAAAGTCAGATTTCACCACACGAATTTCACCACTAGAGCGGATGAGGGTCATCTGGCACACTGATACTACACACAGCTTGGTGGGGATTTTTTTGAGCACCTTCTCCTGTGCTTGGTAGTAGCTAACTGCTACTAAACTACTAACTGTGCTAAAAGTGGTGTAACATTTTTATGGAGTTCACACCAACTTGCTTGAAGAAAAAGTAAGTTAGTGTATGCACAGCAGGTGATCTTTGAGAGACATGAGCATCCTATTTGTTTTTCCTGTCCTTTGGTATCTACTATGAATACATTCCTGCAGCCGAGAGATACTGAAATGCCGAGTATGAGAGGAGAGAGAATCTAGAACGTGACAGCTTTGCGTATGGCAAGGAAAAACTCTCTTGTTTCACATGGCAGAGAGAAATACAACCATGTAAGAACCATGGTGATTAAAGTAATAGATGCGTGCATTTACTTCCTGTCTGCCATTTCTGTTGTTAGTCTTCTGAAATATCTAATGTTTTAATTTCCTGCAGAGTAGGAACTCAAATGGAGCGGTTTTGTCATGTGCACGCTCATGAGAGAGGGCAGGTGGTGAGTATATGCGGAAAAAGCCACGTGTTCCTTGCTCTTGGGTTCTGTGCACACCTGTGAAAATGTTCATTGGTCATAACTCCAGTGCCTGGTAGGTTGTGCCTCTTGTTTTCGCTCTTGCACATCTACATTTTTAACATGCTGAAGCAGACCGTAGTAAAATGGTCCTGAAAACAAGGTTGCAAGACTTGAGCATAGTATATTGTTTTCCTTATTTGAACCATGGTTCTTACTTTTCTTCATAGGGCGTAGACTGCTGTGGAAGTGGTCTTAGTGGCTATGAGGGGGAGAGCTACCAAACTAGGGAGAAAGTTCAAGTCCTCGTGGGAGAACAGAGCGCACTGTTGCTCTACATAGCAGGCAGCATCTGTGTTCAATAAAAGACTGGCTGTAGCCATGGAAAACTCCTCAGAATGTAAGCGTGATGCGCTAAAAACAAAATCGGCATGTACTCTCTATTTAGGGGTTTTGTATCTCTGTATCTTCTCAGTTTCTTTTGATGTTTCTGCTGTGGGTTCCCATCCGCTCTGTGCTGTTTCTTCTTGTTAGTCGTGTCTAATAGCACAAATACAAATGAGGAAAACCACATCTATCTCAAGAAAAAGTCTGTCTAAACCTCTTAAAGTTCTGCCTATTTTGTCAACAGCAGATGCACTCTGTTCTTTGCTGTACACTCAGTGGCCCATGAGGCTTTGATAAGCAGCAGTGATTAAAAACAGCCCCTGAGAAGGAAGGTTCATCGCCCACCATCGCTGGGCCATGTACCTCTTCGCACAGATCTGCTGTGGCTGAGAGCCAGAGCTATGCAAGAGGAAAACTGCTAATAGATGAAAAATGGTGGAATGGAGTAAGAGAATAAATACACTTTTTAAACCCTGAGAATATCCTAGGAAAAAAGGGGTGCAAAAGAAATGCATAAAAAATGCAAACTTGCAGATTCTTGTAGATGGCCTTTTTAAGTAATGCGCTGAATTTGAGGTATGGGTGGTGGTCAGGTGATTTATTGAGAAAATGTCTCTATGAATTAAATAAAAGTATTTCAGCCCTCTGCAAAGAGGAGTAACTTCACTGAACACGGCATGAACAGTCGCGTGGCGACCAAGTCACACAGCACTTTCTGTCCTGAAGGGAAGCAGTACAAATTCACGTTGCGGAAAGGAGACTTCTCCCAGGTTTAGATTCTAGCAATGTGGTATCACTTAATCCCCTCAGCTTAGCGAGCTTGTGTCCAAGGGAGCACTTTGGCCAGTTGGGACGAAAGGTTAGGTGATTTACTGCTGAGGTGGAGCAAGAGGTCAAGGGAGAACCAGGCTGTTCCAGAGATGGAGAACAGGCACGGACCAAGAATAGCTTGCCAGTCACCAGTTTAAATGTGCCATGGTGGATGGAGCTGGGAGGTGAAGACGTGATTCACGGGATGGGAAGAAGCTGCAAGCTGATCTCCCTCCTGGGCATGGTCCAGGTGGTAATCCATAGAGCATTTCAATCCAGGCCATATTTGAATTAGAAGACATGAGGAATGGGCGTTCTGGCTGCTTATACCAAACCACAAAGACTTTCTCTTGCCTCGTTCTAGGCTTAGGAGGTATCAGTTAAGGAAATGGGTGGAAACAGTGGTTGGATGATTGGACTCGGAGGACGGTGGTTCAGGGGCCACTGTGCCTCAAGGGTGGTAACAACTGGGGTGCCACAGGGATCTGTCCTGGGATGTGTTTAAATGTTTAACATCTTTAGCAGTGACCTGGAGGAGATCACAGAGCGCTCGCTCCTGAAGTTCCCAAATGACACAAAATGGGAGGAGGCAGTCAACCTGCTGCCATACAGAGGCTCCTAGAATCCTTGGAGGAATGGGACCACCTCATGAAACTCGGTAAGGACAAATGTGAAGTCCAGCCCCTGCCCAGGAAGAACCCTTGGCAATGATACAGGGTCGGGGACTGACTAGTTTGGGCAGCAGATCTGCTGAAAATCACCTGGGGGAGTTGGTGGACAGCACTGTGGGATGGATTAACAGAAGCAAAGCCAGCAGGTGATTAGGAGGTGGTGATTAACTCCTCTACTCAGTACTTGCTAGACACAGCTAGAGAATGTGCTCAGTTTTGGCACCCTGAGAACATGAAAGACTGATAAATTCCTGTGAGTTCAGCGGAGGGCCACCAAGCTGGTCAGGGCCTGGAGCACAGGCCCTGCGAGGGGAGGCTGATGGAGCCGGGCTCTCAGTGTGGTTTTGGGGGGACCTGAGAGCAGCCTGCCGATACCTGCACGGACGTTGCGGAGAAGCTGGGCCCGGGCTTTTCACAGCAACGCATGGTGGGACGAAGGGAGATGGTCAGAAGCTGAACCTGGGTGTAAGGCTGGATGTAAGGAGAAACTTAGGAAGACAAACTGACCAGAATGGGATCAGTCAAGGAGCAGGACAAGTTGCCCAGGGAGATTATACAGTCTTCCTCGGAGATTTTCAAGAACCAGCTGCGTAAAGCCCTGAGCAACCTGGCCTGACCTCATGGCTGACCCTACCTTGAACTGGATCTTGGACTAGAGACGTCTTAAGGTCCCTTCCAGCCTGAATTATCCCATGAATCCCATTCCCGTGGCAGCATAGTTTATGAAGTGGGAATCATGAAATAGGGAAGCTTTCCCTGGCTTGGCCAATTTAGGTCGCTCCGTTACAGCATTCAGACCCCAGAAGCATTTGGCCAACTGCCCCTGCACCATCAGCAGCATGAGGGATAGTGGAGACCTCTCACCAGGGCTGGGGAGATGGGCTTTTCCCCACAGGAGGTGAGTGCCTGGGAAGGTCCGCGTTGCCCAGTAGCAGAGCTGTGGGAGGAAGGTAGTGGCTGCACAGCACAGGGATGACAAGAAAGATCGAGCAGACCTCCAAGACCTGCAGGTGCAAAGCCTGAAACCCCAAAAGCTGCACTCAAGGTACAGGCAGAGTCTGTTGGGTGGGAAAGTAGGACTCCCACTACGATGGAGGCTGGGAGCTGGTGGCTTCTAGCCCCAGAAGCATGGCTCCTGCTCCCCCTGCAGATCTGCTACTAGGGAAGAGATTCAGTGCCTGGCAGCAGAGCAGGGGCTGGAAGCTCCCTCCAGTGCAGGTCAGTATGTCAGCTGGTAGCACTGGGAGAAAGCGGTGGGAGACTCCATCTGCTGACCCAACCTGGTACCTAAGGGAGGCTTGCTGGGGGCTTCGGTCCTGCTTTTCCATGTGGGCACCAAGGATGTGCCTGGGGAGACGAGGAATGACAGGGGAGGGAAATGGCAACTCGCCATCAAGTGATGGATCAGGCTGGCAAGCAAAGTGAACCAACAAAAAAAGAGGCTGAAAGGGGCCAATTTTGAGAAAAGTACCTGCAGCAGAGTTTTATGGGGGAAGGTCTCATGCCTTTTCTGGGAAAGCAGAACAACCTGCGTGCCTCTCTGAAGTGCCTGTACACTAATCCATATGGCATGATGAGCAAACAGGAGAAATTAGGAGTCTGTGTGTAGTTGCAGGGCTGTGATCCAGTTCAGATCACAGGGATTTGATGAGATAGCTCACGACACGAGTGCCACCATGGATGGATACAAGCTCTTACAGTTAGAAGAGGAAGGGGAGGAGGGCGAGTTGCCCTGTATGTGAGTGCAGCAGGGATGCAGGGAGCTCTGGGTGGGATGGATGAGGAACCAGTTTATGGGACAGGATTAGCAGGCAACCCAACATGGGTGACATTGTCGGTGTCTGCTACAGATGCCTGATCAGGAAGAAGTAGTAGCTGAGGCTGCCTTCAGGCAAATAGAAGAAACCTCATGTTTGCAGGCCCTGGTCCTTGTGGGGGCTTGTGGACACCAGAGGTTCCTTCCAGCCTCAAGGATTCTGTGTTACGCTCTGCCTTCTAGGAAGCCTGCAATGAAAATACCAGGCATGGGAACGAAGCACTAGAGAATTACATAAGGAGTTGAGTGTTTGCTGCAGTTGAAGATGTTCTGATGATTTATCTCATTGTACAAGGACCAAGGCATATGGATATCTGGAGCTTGGCCATGCCTTATCTGCCATATTCTTCCCCTTTAATGGGGATGGTAGTGTTTTGGCTACTGCTATATGCGTGGCTGCTTATAGCAGAGAGAGCAGGTTAGACCTTTCCCTGTCTATCATAGGAAGAAAAAATTTTAGCCCCTGCATCTTGAACAGAAACATTACGTTGCCTTCTCTCCAGTGGTCTTTGTAGCCCTCTAAATTGGCCAAATCAAGAGATTGATGGCAGAGCTGCTCTGCTGGCAAGAACTGGAGATAAAAGGCTGAAGGAGCAGCCTCCACATAGTTGCAAAAAGGTTTTATTTGAACTCTTCCCCCCCCGCCCCCAGTCCTCTCCTATAGCACTTGAGATTCCCAACAGTTATGTTCATGGGTAAACAGGGTGTTTTATTAAGCAGACACAGTACCATAAGCAGGACTGTTTCCACTAATAGGGAATTCCCTAGGGATAAGTCTGTGTGTCCCTTCTCCATCACAGGTCTTACCTACTGCAGAAAAAAACCCAACCCAAACCAAAACAAAGCCAACAGGTCTTTTCCTGTGTTACATATGTAATAGTTATTGGCAAGGATTTTAACTTTCCTTCCCACAAGGATGGCTTAGGGTTTCTTTTAGGATGTGGGAGGTGCCAGTGTGTGTGATGTGAATAGCAGAAACCAGGTCAAGCACAGGAGTTCGTGACCGGACTGGCGTTTGTTGGGGAGAGAGGCTGAGATCAAAGAACAGAAAAGTGGTTGTACTGGGAAACGGTACTGTGCAAGAGAGACAGACTGCCTCCAGTAATGGCCAGAAACGGGTGCCTAGAGGAGAATAAGAACAGGGTAAGAGTATATGGTAACTCCCCCAGACACCCCTGTTGCTGTGAGCTATTTTCAGTCCAGAGGATGTCACGCAGGTTTTTTTTCTTGGTTACTTTAGTACAGATGTGGACACCAGACTGCGAGAGACTTGAGAGCTTTCTGCTGTAGTCAGTGACAGAGAGGACTGACTCATAATGTCTCAGAATGTTTTGGTGGTTTCTCTACGGTTGAATAGTATCTTCACGTTGGGATACTCTGTGGCTTATGGCGAGAGACATCTTGGGACCCAACTCTTGGTGGCCTGGTGCGGGGAGCTGAGGAGCTGCACCCCAGCCTGGGGTGTCCCACTCACGGCGCCTGCCCTGAAACGGCGGCAGGAGGTCTCTCCCAACCAAGGGAGAGGACACGTGTCTGCGCCTCGTCTTCCTCACTTGGACAACAGCTCGTGGCCCTTCGGGGTGGGCTTTGGGCGGCGCAGGCAGAGGTGCTGGGCCGTTGGCTCTGCGCACGATGCCTGAGCGGCTGTTCCCCATCTTCTCCTGGGGAAAGAGGCACGGGGCCAGGCAGAGACCTCCTGCAGCCGGGGTCTGGCCTGCAGACCCCAGCCGCTCTCTGCCGAGCTAGCCCATCCGTGCTGCAACTGCGCTGACAATTATCTGCTTGTGCAAGATCTATATATTTTAATTAGCGTGGTTTGATGTGGGGCGTGTGGGTATAACCGAACGCGTTCTAAAAGTAGCTTCTGCTACCGTTTTGGAAGTCCGTATCTGTAAATCCAAGACTGTTAACATGTATTAGGTTTGGCAGGGTTTCTGAAGTGTTGCTTTAGATTAACGTCGATGTTGTATATGTATTGAATCTTTTTTTTTGATCTAGGAAATGAATGTTATTGTTGTGAGCAAGAAATAGGCTGTTTGGAAAGGCATGAGGCTGAACTGTCGGTGTGGCTAGTGGGCGTTAACATGAACGGCTTTCTTCTCTGTTATTTTAAACCAGTGAAATTGCTGATAAGGGGCTTTTAGTTAGGAGAAGAAAGAGCAACTTTGGTGCCTCCGCTTTATAGGCAGGCATCCTCTCTTAGCTATGTGTTATGGATCATAAGAAATAGTTTAAAAGCACAATATGCAGACAAGGCAAAAATACTAAATCATCTGATGATAATTTTGATTACAATGCAGTCATTTAAAACTTTGGTACTTTCTGGAAGGGATAAACGTGGATGTTACAGAACTTGTATGAAAAAGGAAGTATAGGGCAAGACAGGGCATGTCCACAAGGGCTTTAAATAGATTGAGAGCGTGGCGATTAATTTGAATGGTGCTGGGTAGGACAAGTGTCCAGGGAGGTGTGGAAGGGAGCTGGAAGGAGCATACATTCCTGGGTGCTCCTGGAGGAAGCTGATGAAAGAAGAATAATTACTTAAAATAATTTAAATATTGACTTGTGCTCTGGGTAACTTCCATCTGACTTAGTGGAAGTTCCTTTTTACCCAGATTTTAGTTGAATCTGTGCACATTGTTATGCTGAAGAAAGATTATTTTCTCAAAGACAATGTTTACGGTTTGCAAGATGATCAAACAGATGGTTTAAATTTGTTCTGATGCTCTGTGTTTTTTCACAGTCTTTTTGTAAGTTAAATAAACTTGAAAATGATCTGTCTAGAACTGTGTCATTTCCCAGACAAGATAGCTGCTTGAGGACATGCCTGTCTTCTCTCTCCAAAGAGATAATCCTCATCTTCAGTAAAGCAATGACTATGGTTCCCTGCCCTTCCAGGACTTTTTCTTCTCTCTCTGCTCTCCCAAATGAACCCATGACCTCACTGCCTCCTACTGTAGCTTCTAAAAGTGGTCCTTCATCGTCCATTGTCCAAGGACGTTGCCCATGTCCTTTTTTCTTCGTGTTAGGCACCCTAACGTTACGGACCCTGTCTTCCATGCCAAGAGGGAGCAGAGAAAAAGCAGGGCAGCATGAAAGAGGTGATATTCCCAGTGTGACAGAAATGATATTCCCAGTGTGCAGCTATTCCGAAGTGCAGACATTTCCTTTTAGCATCCCACCAACTGTTCAAAGTCTCTTTTTCCTTGCTGGCAAAGCACCCGCTGCAGCCCACAAATGATAGCCATGTGGGTCGTCTTCTGAAGGGCTGAACGTGTCACTGTTTGTCCCATGTGTTACAGGCTGATGCTGGTTTCTGAACCAGCTCAAGTTTGTTCAGACCGGCTGGTTTCAGTCCTCTGTAGCAGGCAGTGCTGCCATAGCCCTCAGCCTGCTGTACGCAGAGAATACAGTTAACAAAGATCTTTTGATGTGCTCATGGAAGCCTTGATTAACTAAGCAGCTCCAGAAAACTTATTTATGCATGACAAAGCAGTGAAAAAAAAATATTATTTTCCTTTTTGTTTTCTTCTCTTTTTTTTTTAATTTTGGGACAGGGCTGCAAATTCAGCCTTGATTTGCTGTGCACATCCTGGAGACATTTTAATGATATATGTCTGTTGTCATTGTGCTGAGGTAGATCCAAGGGTAGATTCTTGTCCTTCACAGAGTTTGGCAGGGTGCTGGGCTAATTCCTTTCCATATTTAATTTAGGCAGAGCAGAATTAGATTGTAATTGGATACTTTTTACCTTCTCTTCATAGTTGTTGTCTCTAAATTACTGTTAGTGCAACCAAATAGTCCTTCAAACCACCATAAAGACTAGCCAAGAGTATTAATCTAGTGGCTCTTTATCTTCTTTGCCTGGCATAGAAATGCAGTGTCAGAAGGAAGTGTAACTACATAAAACCTTCAAGTTCCCTTTTCTTTTCTCTCCCCATCTTTTATATCTTCTTTCCAAGAAAACAGACTGGCATAGAGATATCTCTTTTTTTTTTTTTCCTTATTTCTCTCTCCACACTTTATTTTCCTTTTTTTGATTGAATGAGAATCTTTGCTCTTTTCTGATACATACTGCAACAGTTTTGGGGGATACTAGTGACAAGTAGAATTAAATACTATCGCAACAGAAATTTCTTTGCTTCTTTTAGCAGCAGCAGAACAGTCAAAGTGGTGGACCATGTATTTGCCCCTCTTCTGCTTTAGAAAAGGCCTCAGCAATCGGATCCTCCTGAGCCAAGGTAGTTTGAGTGGCCAGTTCCAATGAGACCAGGGTAACAGCTCATAACTGGGATAAGTCTAGTGTGGACATTATTTATCCCATGCTAAATTAGAATTTGCTATGAGCTCTGTGTAAAATCCGTGGCAGTGGGAATAGCCGATACTATGGTGGTTTGGAAAAGTTAGGCAAAATAAATTTTTTTTCACTGTTAGGATAGTGTTTGCAGTGAGAAGATCAAGGTGCATTCTTTGTAAACACCTTTTTTTCAAAGGGTGGTGTATTTTTTACAAACCTCTGTAACCGTGTTTTTGCATCGGGTTTGTGCAATGAATTCGGGCTCTGCAGGCAGAAGGAACTAGCTGTCAGTTCACTGCAGGTTTGGACATGTTACTGTCTGCTGATGGAGGCAGCAGGACCTCCTTGTGTATATAGGTGTTGGCAGTGCTGGGAGGAAAAGGAAATTTCGGGGCTGTAACCATCTTCTTCAGGTTTATCTTCTGGTGTATTTTTCTGTCTCCATGAACGAATAACGTAGCCAATCTTGCAGGTGGCACAGACGACATAAAACGTATGCTACTTCTTTTGGTGACTTCCCTGTTACACTAGGCTGGATTTCCAAATGACAAAAAATGTTTTCAGGTCACAAATACAGTTCTAGTCCTCACATATAGAGAGGAAAACTATCCAGTGAAATTAACATCTGCTCCAGAGCAGGAATGAAAACAAATCTATGCAAATAAAAATACTTTGGTGCTTCAGGCAGCCCTTTCCAGTCAGCAATAACCAGAGATCTCATAGTACTCGTGGGGTAAGAGAAGGGAAAAGATCCAAGAGCACAGCCTGGCCAAAGCCTCTCCCGGAGGGCAGGGCGTGCCGGAGCCGTCCGACGAAGCTGAGCCCTGCAGAGATCGCTCCCTTCGTGCACACCTCCGGCGCTGTAACTCGCCAGAGCTCCAAACCCATGGGTGTGCTGCCTTTTTTGTTAAAAAAAAAAAACCCAAAACCCAACCCACAAAACCAAACCAAAACCTAAACCACCACCTATTTTTGTTCTATAACGAATAGCTTGTCACTGGGGCTCCGTTACTCTCTTGGGCGAGACCTTCATTGGGGATTTATTATATATACTTATATGCTCCGAGATGGGCACTGGCAAACGTGCGGTAACAGGCAAAGGCTGTTGTAAGAGTTTTTGGTGTAATTGAATGTGACAGGAGAGCAAAGGGCTGTGGGGAAAGCTATTAGCTAGACCACTAGTAACAGAAATGTTTCTCAGCACTGGGTTTCTTATGTGCTTATAAATAATCAAGGGATTTTCATGGGCTGCCTGCTTTGTGTGTTCAAGGACCTATATAGGGATGCAAATTAACAAAGATTTTAATGAAACACTAATAAACCTCTTGGAAATGGACATTTTCACGTTTTCCAGCTACGTGTTTATGAGCTTGTAATGTACTGCTAGTCTAGAGCGGGTCTAGTGCTACTGAGGATTCGGGAAGAGCACCCAGTATTTTTTTTTTTTTTTTTTTTTTTGTGAGGGGAGGAGAGGCTGGATCAGGTGAAAGCGGACAAAGGACATGGCACCAGTGTCAGGGCTTGAGGAAAAAGAAAAAAAACCCAAACCACCACAGAAGAGCAAGCCACGGCTTGAAGGTACAGCCGAGCAGCTTAAAGTGCTAAAGCTGCATTTGAAGTGAAACCCTGAACCCCTGGATGAAAGCTAACTCGACTGTTCTGTGGCTGTTAACACCGCGGCTAGTGGTTGTGCCGGGGTGGGGGCGGCTGACTGCAGCCGGCCCCGCTCTTTCTGAGGAGCCCTCCGCCATGTTGGCCGGGGAAGGCGGGAAGCCTGTCACCGCCCCGGCCCGCCGGAGCGAGGGGCGGCGGGGCTGCGGGGGCGGCCGGC
>JAVJGG010000027.1:2999688-3009903 GCA_035590195.1 Aviceda cuculoides | reverse complement strand
TAATAACGGCCGCCTGAGACACGGCCGGCGAACCGCCTTTCGGCGGGGGGAGCCGGGGGGGGGCTTCCAACGCAGCGTGCCACCGTCAAACCTTCACTCCAAGCTTCAGGAAGCTCTTGTGTGCCTTAACGTGTGCTTTTGTTCCCCTCCCTAAGGTGCCTAAGCACACACGTGTGGAGGTCTGAGAGCGAAAACGTCTCCCACATCGGTCCGTTCCCGTCGTGGTGTGGAGGCCGCAGCTGCGGTGCAGGGCTCGACCCGCCGCATCACCCTGCCGCCGCTTTGAACACCAGTTTATCCCATTTTCAGCACTGTTGGGCATCTTGCGGAGGATCAGCCTGCGAACTGGGAGGCACGGTGGCTGCGTTAGGTGAGGCAACAACCTCAACCCTCATCCCTCTTCGAGGCCCTTCGCATGTCGCGTGTGCCGAGGGCTGTGTACTCCCCAGTACAGGCCTGGGTGAGAAAGGCTGGAAGTAGGAGATGCACGGCTTTCGGACTGGGATATTTTTACACAGAAGGACCTTATTTTTGTACAATGCTTCTTTTTTTCCTCTGAAGATGCTTAGTACCTAGCCTATTACATTAAAGTTAATGGCTCAGGTTTGTAGAGCTGTTCTGCTTTCCTTAATAACATTAAGGGGAGGAGGAGTGAAGTGATACTTGTTTCCATTTTTTTCATCAAAAAGCAAACAACACAGGCAAGAGGATGAAAACTGATTGGAAAAACATAACTTGAAGTAGAATTTATATATAAACGCACACATGCAAAGGGGAATTTGCAGGTAAGTTAGTTTATCACATATTGCAAAGATATGCGTGTTATCAAGTACAGGTATCCAACATATTACATCACTATTTGGCATTATAACATGCAAGCACATGATTTCCATAAAAAAGTAATAATCAAAACTCAAAGGCTGTCACTGTAAATTGCCCCTAGTTGCTCTTCACTGTAGAAGCCTTTTTTATAATTTTTCCTCCAGTTTACTGACTTCTCAATTTCTCTTTCTTCTCTCCTATTTTCTCTCATACTGTAGGGAAAAAAGTGAAAAGCTCACATGATTTTCAGAGGGCCGCTTTTCACGCTAGAAAGAAAACCTATTAAGTACCGTATTTTCCAAGAAAATGTTGTAAGCAACTAGGTTTCAGAAAATGAGCAGCCCAACTAGATCTTGGAAAGGGCTTGTCATTCTTCAGATTGTCCTATCCACTGTGACTGAAACATCAGTTTCAGTTTTACGTCAAAAACATGCAGCTTGATTTTAGCAGGGAAGTGACCTTCCCATTGTATAAACGCAGGTGAGAACAATGTTGCTTAGTCTTGACATTCGTGTTTAGTGACATAAGTTATTGAGATATCAAGGAAGTGCCATAAAAATGGTCCAACATCTAGGAAAGAAACTTTATGTACAAGACTTACAGAGCAAAACTTATACCGCTCTTTGGAATGATGAAAGATGTACAGATAAAAGCTACCTGATTATGAGTGCGGTTTTTTTCAATTTTGGTGGTGTAGTTGAAAGATAATGTACTGCCTGGAAGTCACTTGTACGAGTTCATCCATGAAATCATGGTTCTCCTCACAGTAAGGCAGCCAGAGGGGGAATCAGAGGGGCAGCTTTGTGTGGGTCACTATTGCTGGGGCCAGAGGGACCACTGATGGTCCTGTGTGGGAGTGACCAAGCGCAAGTTGGTGCTGACCTGTTCTGAGGTGCTACTGGCCATAGTGACACACTGTTTTCCGCAGTGGCAGTGCAGGATTCAAAAGACTGGCTGTCCCCTCTCAGTAGAAGTGGCTGAGAGAAGTCCCTATGCTGCGATGGTCCTTCCTGGGTTTTCAAAGCGGCACAGTGCCATGGTGGAGACGACGGCTCTGCTGTCCCTGTGGGAGTCCCAGGACATGCCAGAAGATCAAAGCAGATCTTCTACGTGAAGATGCTCAGCCCCCTTGCCCCAAAAGCAAGCTGTTCTGGAAGCACTTAGCTCCTGTGACTCTGGGAGCTTGCCTGCCCCCAGCCTGAGTGTGGACAGACTCGTAGAAGTGGGATACAGTCCACGTTTCCGAGGCCGTGAGCGGGGAACCATTTCTCCGTTTGTGACAGTGGCGTGGCTGACCCGTCTGGTGATACTTTCTGGACTTGAGAAATGTGCTGATGCTTTTTGTATTCTGTGAACACTCTCCTGTGGAGGGGATATCAAGGGGAGAGAGAAGAGCAAATTACCCTGACTTCATCTCTACCCAATTTCCTCCCTGATTAAACAGGGCTGACACATGCCTTGCATGGAAATTAAAGATACTTTGTCATGGAAAATTGGAATTAGGGCTGATCATCTAGTTCTGTAGAGGCTCCAATGAGCCTAGCGGTAGCTCCAAAGAGCCCAGTGGCCGTTTGATTTGACATGCATGGCAGAACCCTGAATATCATGATAAATCTGACAGGCGTTTTAGCTGGTTAAAAAAAAAAAAAGCAAAGGCTAGATGTTAGTCACTTCCCATTCTTTAGCTGTCAGAAGTGGTTTTGAGAAGGCAATGTTTTTAAATCAGTGTTTCTATCTTTCTGGCCTATTTTCACTAATGAATCTAAGCAAGATGGAAGTGAGTGAGGAGTAAAATCTGTAGGGACAGAAGTTAGCTTTTCCAATGAAGTACTACATACATGGAAAATTAAAATAATGAGACTCTAGAATTTTTTTTTTTTTTGCTTTTTTTTCTAAAGGAAATATTAGAGTCAGTGCTGGGCTCACCCATGATGGCAGGTTTTGATGGAATGGAGCTGAACCCAGGCCCCGCATGTGCCTTGGGGCTGCGTTCCTCACTCCTTCATCACCTGTGCTCTTGGAGCTGGCTTCCAGCACTGTGACAGGCTTTCCATGAAGGACCCCACAAGTTCTGTTGTCCAGTCAGGCTGTGACCCAGGAGGAAGATTAATTTCTCATTTAAAGCTTCACGGGTTAAGCTTAGCTTGTCTCTCTCTAGATGTGTGTCACAGCAGAACTCTGGAATGCTGCACACTTCAGGGATTCCTGCAGACAGGATTGCTCACCTCTTCTGGGCTAGTGCTGGCTGTCCTCCTTTTTCTTTTCTTAGCAGCAGATATGCAGGGACTGGCTGAATTAGTCTCTGCCTTTCAGACAAACACAGAGCACAAGAACACCTGCACCTGCCCAATGTCATTTTTTTTAAAAGCTGCCTGGAGTCTTTTGTCCTCTAGTACTGGGCTCCATCACAGGTTGACTGTTAGCATAGATCTCCGTAGTGTACACAAAGCTTTGGGAAGAAAAGAGACATGAGAGGACCTGCAAAACTGACAGCACTTAGAAACTGCAAATGCCTTTCCCACATCTCTCATGCTTCAAAGCCAAGGTCTGGGCTCAAGCGTGTCAGCGATAGTCTCATCACTGCCAAATTTGGAGGCGTACCGCTTTTGTGTTGAGTGTGCTGCTACATAGGTAGCGGTGTTCCTTTTGTTGTAGCACAGTGCTGCTGGCACCAGGGTGCTTTTCCACCGTGACTTCTATGTCCTTTTCAGAGCTGCTGCTTAGCAGGATTTGACTCCCTGTTCCACAGCAACTGTGTCTCTGTTGTTCCCAGGCCCATGACCTTGTATTTGTATGCATTGATTCTCAATCAAATTTGAGCTTCTTCTGTCCACCTCTGGCTTTGAGCAAGATGAGAGCACAGGATAGGCCTAATGCTCATTGATTTAAAAAAAAAAAAATTAAAAAAAATCACTTTTAAACTAGATTGCAGTGGCTCCTGAGCTCACTGGGAGCAAAGACCACTTTAAAAATCAAGCTCCAATGGATGCTAAAATGAACACTTTGAAGTGCTCCTTTGCATCAAGTCTGTTTTCTCAATATAAAAGAGAACAAAGAAAAGAAGCAGGAGTTATGTTTTAGGCTCCCATGCAGAAAGACAAGGAGTGCAATCTCTCTCTCATTTTCCCTTCTGATTAGGTTGTTCTGTTCAAGATGTGACATGAAGCCAACTTACAGGAAAGCAATTTCACTTCTCGGAGATGAAGAGGTCTGAAAAGAGAGGAGCATCAGAAATGGCAAGGTACCAAGAGAGACATATCAAGTATCAAACATAGGCTCCCCCACCTCCCATGTGCTCAGTCCTCTATTCCTGCCAAAGTGAAATGGGATAGTGTTGAAACACTGAAATAACCTGACCCTTTAAGCCCCAAATTTTGTGCGGGGGAGACTGAGCACTACACCTCAGGCTGACATGTGAGTACTCAGCGTGCCAGGGCTCAGGGTTAAAGGGAAGCCAGGAGCTGCCTCATGCGCTTGTAAGATTTGCCCCTGTTCCCATAAGTAATACAGTTCTGTGCTGTCTTATTAAGGGGAAAAGGAGAACCACAAGGTTTGTCGTAATGTTGTTGGTTAACAAAGTTAAGAGTGAAAAGGGGCAATAGGGATGGGATGACGACAAGAAATAGCATGAGCAGCAGATGTGACCTCCCAAGCCAACTGGGCTAACTGGGAGAGAGCTTGCAGGAGCACAGAAATGCTCTCATTAGACCAGGCTTTTCTTCAGACTGCTGAAGAGCTGTTTACTTGCTCTGCTGATTGCCTCTGGCCAGTTTTAATCTTGAGAGTATGCCTGGCTTGTTCTCTGCTTTGATCTCTTTCCTCCTGAGTCAAAACACAAAGATGTTATTAAGATAAATTAGTAAAGACAGCTCAGGAACTGGGTGGGAAATGCTGATCATCATCTCCCCTGGAGATAAAGTAATCCCCATGCTCAATCAATTCAGAATATGTAACAGTCCTGAATGACTGCTTTGAAACATGGGAAAACAATGGTGCTCTATGAATTGATTGTATTTGGCCTAATTATAGAAGACCTGTGGACAGGAGTACTTAGAAATAGATTGCAGAGAGTGCTAGAAATGTGTGGTGCTGAACAAGTTACCAAGGGCTGAGTAACCTTTATGCTGTAACATACTGTCTCTTTGTGCAGGCCTGGTTTCATGAATTGTCATAAGCAAAGGAGTAGAAGTGCTCTGGAGAAAAACGCTATATAAAGTCTAGTAAAGAAAAACACATGGGAGTATCTGAATGATGCAGCAATTTTTCCATTTGAGAGCAGCCCTCAGGAATGATTTGGTTTTGAGCAAAATGAGTGGAAGGTGCAGTTTGGGCTTTTTGTGCTTGCAGTGCCTCTGTGCTGAGATAACAGACCCATTTGGGAGCACATAGGTTAAGCTGGTTAACTTGAGCAATAGGAGATGAGGAATACCCTAAACGGAGAAGATAAGTTCAGGAGTTATTCTGAAGAGAGAGAAGATTAATAGCATCATGTATTTAGAAGATTCAGATAATAATTTCACTAAGAAAGCTCTGAGGTAGACTCAGCCTACAGCTATAATTTAAACCACTCATGTAACAGCTACACATCTCAGTCATTTGTACTTCTAGAATAATCACTAATAGAAACAATCACCTATTGTCGTAATTTCTCCTAAATGGTATGGTAGAGAACGCTTTGCATGTTGCCTATTTGCAAAGATCAATGTAAATCTGAGATATAAATAGAGTAATTAATGTACAGTTGCTGTAATTTTTATAATTTATGAAAGCCTATGAACATTTAACAGTGCCTGCAGACCTGAAGGTCATACACGAGGGCAGCATAAAGCACCAGGATACAATGCAGAAAACAGTGCACATAGCAATGTTCATAACTTTGTGTCGAGCCTACCAGGGAATCTAACCCTGTTAAGCAAAAATTTGTGAGGTTTTTTGGGGGTTGTGTTTTTTTCCTGTGGTAACTCCAAGACTCTGCTTTGACCTGCAGGCCTGATGAGTTGCTTTCCAGGTATCAGTGGGTAGAAAACCTAAGCATCTTTTGACAAGCTTCTGCTTAGAAAAACTTGTACTGTAGGGAGCAGTGAGGAGTAATTGTGAATATAGGCATCTCTGTATTTTTCTTTTAGAGCAAAATAGAAATGGCAGTATAATTGGGAGCTGGGATCAGTCAGGATAGGGGGAACCAAGAATTTAAGGAAACCCTCCCTGGAAGTCCATTAAATTGGACATGTGTGTGACCTTGAACTTTCAGTTAAACACAGCTGAATTTTCATTGGCTTCAAAGTTCTATTCAGTCTGGGTTAAGATGAAAAATAAGTGAACTGAGCACAAGCAGGATGTGTTTCTGAGGCACAGGAGTTGCTGTAAGAGCGTGGTAGGGAGCTGCACAGCAGGAGCTGGTTTGAAGCTGGCAAGGTCAGGGCTAAGGGAAGAACAATAAAGGAGCTACAGCATGAAACATTATGATTTTCCCCTCCTTCCTCTTTTGTCCTAGGCTTTTCCCAGAAGGATGTTGATGAAAAGCACAGCATCTCAATGCTCACTTCCAGAATATGATTGGCTTGCAGTAGAAGATGGGAGTAAGGAAGGTAGGGCAGTTTCTTTCTTGCAGCTTGTCCAGCCATACACCCAGCACTTGCTTCAGGTGACTGTTCACTGGGGTCTAGCGTTCAGGGCTGACGCAGCGTTACAGTGCAAGTTAAAAGGGTCCATGTCAGAAATGACAAAACCAGCTTGCAGGTGACTTTTGTGGATAATAAAATAGTAGCTCGTGTTTCAATGGCATCTGTAGTGTCTGAACTGCTTTGTCATAAGGTCTTAAGTGACCATACTGCCCCGATTTAGCAGGAGGAAGATCAGCCCCAAGTCACAGATTACCAGTGACTTCCTCAAGGTCATGGAAGGAACTGCTGAAGAACCAGGAAGAGAACCCAGTTAAACTGGCTCCTAGGACTAGGGGCCTATTTATGGCTCAGTATTAAGCCAGGCCCTGCTCCTCCGGGCAGAGAAAGAAACATTTCCCTGTATGCTCTTGTGTGGGCTAAAGTACATGGAAAAGCCAGTCACCAGCAATAGAAACCTTATAAGCTTTTTCCCCTTTAAAGCAGGCTGACTTTCTTCAAGGCAGGAAGGAAACAGTAGAGTCGCCAATTAGCACAGCTGGGTCAGGATAGATACAGCTGTTATTAGTAGTGATGAGAAGTTAATTACTTCCAAGTAAAAATGAAGTGACTGCAAAGAGGATCGTGGATGACCCAAGTTCCCTTCTCTGCCTGTTGTGAGGCATTGTGACTGTGTCATAGGGCTTTTCAAGCATAGACTGCATTTGTTGGCTGTCATGCATCCAAAATTTGTGTAGCCCTGTAGCTCAGTATTTACTGTATTCATGGTAGCACACATTGCTGTTGTTTGTAACAGGCCGGAGGTTTTGCAGGAGCAACGTAAGGCCTCAGGACTTAAGGCTTTGTCTGGGCTTGTCTTGGCCTGCCTGGAGCTTTGCTTTAGCTTGTTTAGCTGTAACAGCAATTTCCTAATGACCAGATGACTATTACACAATTTGTTCTACTTTTGTTTAGCTTTGTGCAGTGGTGTGATACAACCATAATTTTTAACTGAGTCATTTTATGTAGAACGACGAATGTAGGACCCTAGCAAATGGTGCAGTGTAGAGGACTATAAACATGGTATCGTAGCAGAGCCCTCAAAAGGAAAGCTACTGGGGGCACTGCAGAGGAGTACAGATACGAGATGCCAATAGAGGGCATGGGATGATACCTGAGACCCCAGAGCTATAAACAATGCATGGGTGGTCAACAACTAATAGTTAAATAAAGGCAGACCTGGCAACTGGGTAAAACTGGTTTTAGGGGTAACATAGAGAACAAAGGGAAAATATCCAGTGTATGCAACACTTCATGTATGGTGTGAGGCCAGCCACCTTAGGATCCAGGTGGGCAGTGGAAAGGTGAGTATAACAGTGGAGAAGGGGTAGGAATAAATGATGTGTGTGACAGTTTCACCTGTATCATTGTCGATACAATAGCGTTCTCTTTTTTCTTTTCTTTTTCTTTTTCTATAATAATTATATCAGGATTAATGGTTCACTGATTGCGAGTTAAAGTTTCAGTGACAGTAACAATACGTTCTTGGCTTTGCTCAGAAGTTATGTGTCTTTTTGTCCATACCAGGTCTTTGACTGTAACATGTTGAACAAAGTGCATCCAAATGTCTTCCTAAAAAGACTGTCATCACACTTTGGGAATACTCAGGGAAGAGCTATGGAGGTGAAGTAGCTCAGAAGTTCCCTGAAATCAATACTATGTGTTTTCCTTAGGTATTTATTTACAAGAAATGAATTGCTTGTTTGTTCTGTAGGAGGTGAAACAATGTAACAAAATTCTGAAAAGGCATCTCTATGATTTAGCTGTTTCAGTCCAATATACATCTTTTACTCAGGATGTTTGTTATCAGTACTTCAGTAAGCTTTGCGAAAAGTTATTTACATCGTGTGTTTTTGGAGGAAGGGAGGGTGAATGGATCACTGGTTATTAAGAGAAAAGCTCAGAAATTGTTTGTTATTGATTCATCCATTACAGTAAATATTTCATTCAGATATTTCATGAAGTGGTATTCAAAATACAATGCACTGTATTTTGTTTTGCATCATAACATGGGTATGCTATGAGAAACTTGCAATAAAACAAGATTTATTGTTATTTTTAGAATATGATTTGAATCAAATGCTTTTATAATGAAGTTTGGCACATGTACTGTGACTTTATTTCCCTAAGCAAGTATGAATATTAACATACCTTATCACAAAACAAGCCTCTAATTAAAAAACATTTTTATATGTAATTTACAACAATCTGGTGGATTTATTGGAATATGCCCTCATTTTTAAGTTCTGTTTAAGTATACCTCTTGAAAAATCTTCTAGTACATCAGTCAAATTTGCTGATAGTGAAATTTTCATTTGATGAATTTTAATGACAAATTTGATTCAATATAGAGAGATCTCTATAACTGAGACTTTGGTTCTATTTCTGATAGTGCAGCTGTTGGTTATCAAGTAATTTCCCATTAAGATACAGCATGAAGATTGTACCACTGAGAAATATGCATTTTGAGTACCCCAATACTCTGAAAAGTAGAGTTCTGGACTGATTTCTGATGTCTAAATTGCAAAGATCTTGTGATGTGAAATCCTCTTTCCACATCGAAATTCGTCTTGCAAGCATCTTGGGTTTTGAGCTGCAGCTCACATTTCTTCCCTGAATTATGATACCTCACTCACCACTTTGTACTGCAGTACTGGGACTTTGGCCCAGAGAAAGTAGGGCAAGCAGTGATGGGAGGAGATTTGGATTTACCAACAACGTACCATGTCTTTGCAAATTGCAGGATTGGACAAGTTAGCTTAAGAGCCCATATAGATAAAAAACCAAGGTGAGACAGTGGCCAGCCATCCTCATTAGCTATTGCTGACGCTACATAGGAAAATTTCATTAAGGGCTGTGTAGTGGTAGGTTGTATCAAAACATCTTGCATGAAGTGAACCAGTGTCTTTTCTTCCTGCCTGCCCCTGCAGTACTTGTCTGATTGCCTCTGGAAATGGAGTTTATCAGCTCTTACCTGACTCCCATGTGCTGCCAACTGGACTACAGAATGTAGCTGGAAGTGAAGACATCATTTGAGAAGTTCCAATTTTCATTTCTCTCTCTCCTCCCACCTCCCCAAAGGTTTATGTGGCCTGCCAACATCTTCATTCCTGAAGAGTATCTGTACAACATCTGTTACCTTGCTGAATGCAAAGGAAAATATGAGCCTCTACTGCTAAGTAGAGATGGAAACACCATAGTAAAGTAATTGTACTGAGGATCCATGTGTGTACTCTTAAAAAGAACTTTTGTATACTCAACACATCTCAGTAATAGCATTAAATTACTTCTGGTTTTTGCTGTACTTCCCATTTCCTGCAAAAACCTACAGATGATCAAGTAATGACAGAAAACATAGATTCACAAAAATATTGAAGCTACCTACAAGTCAAGAAAAAGTAGTTAATTTACATTTCATTATCTTCCTTGCTGTTGTTGATGGCATCCTCTGTATTGGACCGCACCGCCCTCCCTCAGATGGTGCCTGCTGCCATGTCACCTCTCTTTCTTGCTGAGCCACAGAACAGTGCTGTTGGTGGGGCAGGAGCTGCACCTCTTAAAGGCTTGCCCACGCTTCGGCCTCATGTCACAGAATCAAAGGAACTTCTTCCAGAGTAACTGGTACTCACCCTACTTGCAGCCGTCCTGTGACTTTTGAATCATAGAATCATTTAGGTTGGAAAAGACCTTCAAGATCATCGAGTCCAACCATCATCCATGCCCACTAAACCAT
>JAVJGG010000027.1:2973692-2999588 GCA_035590195.1 Aviceda cuculoides | reverse complement strand
CTTTTTGAACACCTCCAGGGATGGTGACTCAACCACTTCCCTGGGCAGCCTGTTCCAATGTGTGACAACCCTCTCAGTAAAGAAAGTTTTCCTAATATCTAACCTAAATCTCCCTTGCTGCAACTTGAGGCCATTTCCATGCTCAAGGCTTGACAGTACCTCCTGGGGCTTTTCAGGGGACTCGAGGCAGTCCTTACCTGGAGGCTATAAAAAACCTCACAGGAGCCTCTAGTTTGCTCTATAGTTTTTTAGGGCAGATGCGGCTGTTCAGTGAGGCGCCCTCAGCGTGGGGGCTGCAATACATAACCATACCAGATAGGGGTGTAGTTCTGATGTGAAATCAGAATCAAAACAACTGAGCCTCTTGTTGCTGTGTAAAAATCTGCATTGTCTGAATCCCTTCTTCCACCAGCTGACTTTGCTCTTTGGGCCTCTGTTCACCTTCCTCTTCCCCCTGCCCCTCCCTCTGCCGCGGGCAATATAAACAACCTCAGTCATGGCTCTTGTCAGTGGTAGCAAGAGAAAAGAGCTGCTCTTTTAACACAGACCAGATGCAGTGGGACCATAAGCACAAAGAAAAGGCAGCCTCTTCCTTTTGTTCTGAACATCCTGTGACAGCCTAGAATTGACCAAGCTGTTGCTTGCTGCTTGCTGTGTGCATCTGTCTGGAAATGTGGCTAGGTAAAATTTTTTCTGGTCTGCCTTGAAAATGGCAAAGGCTGGCAGCTTGTCTTGGTCTCAAAGAGAAGCTGCATCTGCCTCCAGCGTGTGTGTGCTTTTTGTCAAGGAATGTGGGCCCACTTACTTGCCTGGCTTGTGAATTACCTGAAATACACAGTCGATGGATAGTACCTGTCAGCACATTTCACTAGACAGCTCCAAAGAAAAAAGCAGTTTAAATAATCATCTCTCTCCCCTGTGCATCACGAAAGAGCAATAAAAAACTGGAGATGAAAGACTATTGAAGCCTTAGGACATTTTATCTCTTTTCCTTGGGCAAATGCAGGTCTCTTTCCTATAGTAAATACATTTCAAGTTGTTCAGTTTTAAATTTATTTAGTGGCAATACTTCTGAGGCTTCCCTGGAGAGGTTATTTTGTAATTTAATAGATGCCACTGTTGGGGAATTTTTTTTGTTCTAATTTGCTAAGCACTCAGTGGTTTTCATCTTTAAAGCACATTACAGACATTAAATAATCTGCAGACAGTTACTGGGAGGTAGCTAAGCCACCACCTCTCTCACCCTGAGCTTTTCTGTTAATAACTCTGCGGGAACTCCATTCCACTTAACTCAAGCATGTTTTTCTGCAGTTAAATCAGAATTTGTAGTATGGTAAAATGGCAGGTCAGGCGCAGAATTTTTTTTCATTCTTGTGTTCTCATTTTAAATTGTGTGCAACTTGCTCATCATTTCAGATGTTTCCTAACATTCAGACCTAACAGTGTTTTTCTTTTGCCAGCTGCATCTCATTGTTCTTAGCTCTACCCCAACCAACACTTCTTCTTCCTTCACCTTTTGAGGTGAGCAGGGCGTGCATGGGTGGTTATCTGATGTGGCCTTGGCATCGCAGGGCTCAGCTCCCTCTCCTCGTTCTGTCGTGCCTGCCCTCCCTCTGAACTAGGCCATCTTCTGCGCTGACATCAGACTCGTCTGGCACCTCCGAGGACCAGCGCGTAGTCACATCTGTGTTTCCACTCTCCTCTCAGCAGCAAAAGCTGCTTTGTTGCCCAAGGCAGCTAGAAAAATTGCTGCTGTTTCTCCTATGTGCCACTCCATGTAGAATGACAACTCCAGGGCAGCTTGGACAAATCTCCATGTCTAAATAACTGAAAAACTTATCAGAAGGACACAGGTCTCAGGAGGCGTCACCAGTGCCCATTAATGTCCTTATGGGAAGGAAAAATTTGCAAAGAAACTCCATTACGGATTGTCAACAAATCGATTACCTTTTGTTAGCCTGTTGTCCAAAGTGCCCCAGAGCTGGCCTGGGGCCCTGCTAAGTTGCCCTTGGCTAGCCTTTGTCCTTGTATCGTCACCCTGGCTGCTGGGCTGTAGGTGAGGAGACTGAGGTGCGTGGCGATCTGCCCAGCTCTGTGCCCTCTGGGAGTCCCTCTGCTTTCTGCATGAACCCGGAGCCAGTGCCAACGTGGGATTTAAAACAGATTGGTCAGAACTAAATGTTTCAGGTCAGAAAGCCTGGTAGGCTGCTTGTGAGGGTCACGCGGTGGCCCTGTCTCACCCCTTTGGCAGCTCAAACAGAGCCCCAGACAAAAAAATCTATTACACTTGGCCGCTTGTGTTTGAGGGCATGCATATTTTGACACAGAGGTATTACAAAGCAGCTCTTGACCAGGACAGGGGTCCTCTCTCTTCAAGCAGCAGTTAGAGTGCTGCGTGCTGTCAGGCAAGAATTCCCTGTGCCTTGCCTGTATGAATTGTCCTACATTTCTGCTACCTTGCAATGTGTACATGGCTAAAAATAGCACTGGCCTTTTAACCATCACATTGCACACTGAGCACTTACCTGATAGTAGGCAAACAACCAGCACATGTAACTAGGAAAATCAAGGTAGCGATCAAAAGAGCATTTGTCAGCTTTGTTTTCCTGGTAATTCCTTTCATGGATTGGGCTGTCATTTTAAATGTAGTAAGTGCCTGTGTATTCAGCTTGCACCGGTCCAGATGGCAAGTTCACCTGTTTTGCATTTTATTATCTTGTATTTCAGGGCAGTGTTTAAAACCCTTGCCTTTTTAATAGTTAACTCCAGGACAGGATTACACACTGTCTCAAACCCGATAAATAGCTTCAAGGAGTATTTGCTATAGGACCTTGGCTTTTTAATGTTCTAGTCTGCCTCCTGTTTTCACTTGGGTTAGCCTGCACAGTGCAGAGCCATATGTTACCCTGACACACCTGGCAGAGCAGATCAGAGTTTAGTTTGATGTTATATTTCAGGTCAGGCAGCAAACACAGTTTCAGGTACTGTTATAAACATCACAAGTCAAAGTCTGAAAGAAAACCCTTCTGTCTATTTGGATTATTATTATTAGCTAATCTTGTCTGCTGAATGCCATAGAACGAAATACTGCCCACCAGCTTACTGACCATAAAACCGGCATTTGAATTTTAGGATGATGATCTTGGATGAAGGCCTGTATCCTGCACATTTTCACTGACAGCACATCCCTTCCATTGGCACCTCTTCTGGGAGGTTTGCACTCCATTTTGGTTTTGTCAGCAAGATGAACGCCAGCCCTCCTGAGCATCACGAGTCCTGAGCCAGTATTTGTCAGTTCCCCTGACAAAATCCCCGTCATGCTACAGTAGCTGTGGCAAATAGGCCTCCTGGAGCTATTCCATAGTGCCAACACCTGGGAGTGCAAATACCTGTCCTGGGTGAAAGCGGTGGCACTGGACAGTTTTGTTGAAAAGTGTGAGAAGCAAGTGGGACATCTGGAGGTACAGCTCCCTGTCCAATGCTGAAATGCACAACTGGGTGGCATGAACAACATTGGGCATTTTACACGTTACTCCTTTTGGTTTGGTGCTCTCTGAACTCTTGCTTCCATCCTTTGTCTTTCCTACTCTCAAAATCTGTGCAACCAGGCAACAAAACCTTTTGGAGTAATTGGTTTACTTCAGTTGTTTACATTAGGAAACCTAATGAAAGCAAAACTACTGCAAGCAGTCTTAAAATGGTTACAAAAACTTGGGTTTCAGTGTTGTTCTGATCTAGGGCAGGCAGACAGTTTCTAGGGATATACATCAAGGCACTGGAAGCACCAGAAAATGTATAGGCAAGTGATCATTCAGTTAAAATGCATGATACCTATAAAATGTTCATAGCAAACCATTCTGTTAGCATTCAGTCTGTAAACAGGAAAACCGCAGTGTTTTGAACTTCCATTAAAAGATGCCAGAACTAACGACCTGTCTGTTGCTCTGTGGCGCAGGGCTAGAAGGAGAATAGATGAAATTTTGCTGTCTCAAGGGACTTGACTTTGAATGTGCTTGCAGAATAGGCAGTGGTAACCAACATCCCCCAGGCTGTTTGGCCTGGCTATACCTCTTACTCTCTGGCACCATGTTAAGCGTGTTTTTAAGTATGTATCTCTAAAGTATGCCTGCCCTGAGAAAAGATGCTTTGTTTTTCCTGTCATATACTTTAATTTCCTTTGCTATGTTTGGTACTGCTGGGAGGGAATAAAAGGGTTGGAATCACTGCTACTTGCATTGAGTTTAGCAGTATGTACAAGTACTGTTATAACAAAATTATCTGTCTGTCCAACCAGAAAGGCTAGGTAAGGCTTGGAAGAGTCTCCCTGCCACACCAGCTGGGACTGCTGAATTTCACTGAAGGAAGCACTGCGGATGCTTGACTGGGTCATATCTGTTTATTATGTCTGGTTTATCCTTTCCTAAGATAAACATCCCACACCGGTCAGTCTCTTTTCAAATACAAGAGTGTCCATGCCTGCAGTTGTTCTCCCTACCACCTCACCATGTGGTCTAACCTCCGTTCGTAAAACCAGAAAGGAGTTAACTTAGATATGAGCAGTATCAGTCAGTGTTCAGAATGGGACAATAGCAAAGCTTGATAATCATGAAGAAAGATGTTTACAGGGCTCCATACAAAAGAGATTGACATGAGTACTTTGTGTTAATGGGATGATAGCTAGTGAAGGATGAGAAGTAAAGTTTACATTTATACAGCAAAAACTTGGAATGTTCCCATGAATATTCAGAACTTTTGTCCTCCACAGCTGTGGATTGCCAGGCAATAGAGCTCAGATTTAATGAGAACCCAAAAAACAATCCCTAAAAGCCCACCTTGTCCAGGGTACTTCAAGCCACAGAATATTTCTGTAATACACAATGAAGTGGCCCAGTCAATATCCTGCAGTATGAACCTTGTCCCTTGAGGAAAAGGGACAGAGCTCTCTGCTGGTGACTCTTGCCCTAAAAGTTGATTGTCCTTGCACTTCCCCTCCGGCCAGGGAATTACCTGTGAAGGGTCTGGAGAAAGGGCAAGGGACCAAAAACCCTAACACTTCTAGTTCAAAGGCCCCCAAATTTCACGTGCTACATGAGCATAGCAGTAGAACAGCAGAGTTGAAGGGTATTGCCAATGTGTTATATGAGGCATGCAACTTCAAGCACTCTGTTAATAATGTTTCTATTACATTTAGTATTGCAGCTTAAATTTAAGAGCTAGATTTGCTCAGAAGGTCAGTATAAATAATTTAGACTATTTAGTGGAGTCATGAGAAAAGTATTTAGTATTTTTTTTAAAACCTACACAGCAGTTTTGTATTTCTTGCCATGTTAATCCCTGATAAACAAGTTTTCATTAGCATTCTTTTATGTTGAATGCTAAGATTACTGCAAAATGAAGGTCATAACAAAATTTTTATACCATACAAAATTGCAAAGCGACCCTGCTTACTGTGTGTGCTAAATACTGCAAAAACCTTACTGCACAGATGCCAGTGAAAATAGCTAGCAAGACTGCTGGAAAAATACCCTCACAATCTGCCCAAGTGGACCTCAACGTTGCATGTATGGGCAACCAGGAATGTCTGGGGGCTTCCCCATGGCTTGTGCGCAAGTAATTGGAGAGATGTTTGAGAGAGATGAGAGAAGACTGGCTCGCCCCCCCCCAGCCCAAAGCTGCCGTGCTCCCAGGGAACCTGGGTAGGATGGAGCATTTGCATCCCCAGAAGCTGAGTGTCCTGTTCAATGTAAACAGCTGTGTTTTCTTTCATTTCAAGCCCTCTGTATTCCTCGGCTTTAATAGTTAATGAATGACTCTGTGAATTCTCTGCAACTTTTCCCCCCAGGATTAGGGCCTCTGTTATTCAGGAAGAAAATACATTTCATTCCCTCATTGCTGGTGGCCATGTACCTACAGACAGATGTAGAAAGGCACACACCTTTTGTATACGGAGGCTTAAAAAACCTCCTATTAAAATCAGTTTCATTAGGGTAGCACAGCCCTCCCAGATGCATATAGACTAGTTAACACCTGGCTAATATTGATTTTTTGGATGTCAGTGACTAGATGAGGTAGGTAGTTTCCTGTCTTGTGGCAGTAGTGTGTGCATGAATTGGTTGTTATAAACCACATTGAAAACTTTTAATAGAACATGTAATACAAATATATTATCTATGTGCCTTTTGCTGTGAGAGTTAAAAACATAAAAATATGCTGTATGGCCAAAGTAATAGTAATTATATAGCTTTTTAGGTTCTTAGGGGAAAAAAGGATGAGTTTACTGGTTTTGATATCTATATAAACTTGTAGAAAATGTGCCTAGATTATTACAATTTGCACATGGAACAGTGACAGTGTCATATTAGCTGGTTCTTAGCACTGGAACAGACTGAGGCATTCCTGAAATTAACATTCAATGTTTAAAATAAATTTAATTTAGCTAGTGTTAGTGATCTATAATGAATGCAAATTCTCTGATGGAACACGGGCAGGTGTGGATGTTGGAAGGGAGCAAATGCAGTGATTTCCTTTTGGAGTGTGCGGTGCTTCCCTTCCTCCTCACTCTGGGTGTGTGAGCCCATGGGAATCTGCTTTTGGTGCTTTTACATACGAGCTCTTCAACTTTGCTAGAGGGCAGAGAGAAACGCAGACAAGGAGTTGTTGCTGAAGGTAAGATATCACGGCCCCATCTGAGTACAAGTGCTTTTCCTTTTCTCTGTAAATCTCCTCCCGCATTGCTAGCTGCTGGCTTTGGCAGTCGGGCCGCTTGCTGACCTTGGACAGACACATGATAACAGGGAAGGTAAATGGCCTGCCTGCAGCCAGAAAGCGGTGTCTTTTTCCCAGAAAGCTCCTGCTCTTCAGCCTCAAGACTGTTTTTCTTTTCCAAAGACAGTTGCTTTCCTGCTCAGGCAAGAGATATGCCTACTTTGATGTTTACAGTCTAGAAAAGGGTGTTTTCAATCTGTGCTCAGAGTGCTAGATTCTGCTGATGCTTTCTAATGGATCTGTGACAGGTCTTGAGGAAAATCAAAGTTATTATCACTAGGCTGAACTGCACTGTACTGAAATCCTCAGTCCTCCTGGAAAATTTTCAGTCTCACATATTTAGAAAAGATAGAAAACCGTTGTCTTGAGAATATAATTTATAAGAGCTGGAATAATAGTTCTTATGAGGAAAATTCTGCTGAGTACATGTATCCCCTAGCTGCCTCCTAATGCCACAGGAGGTTCGATTCTAGACACTTACTTATATAAATATTGACTCCTTCAATATTAACTATTTCAGTCTTTGTAGCTCAATATGATTAATATTTGTAGTAATGATTATTTGTTATGTAATCCAATATTGCAATCACATATTGATTAGAAATGCAATATTCTAGTGACAGATTAAATTCTGCATTCTTAGTGATGGGACTTTACTACATCATAGTATTGCAGTGTCAAAATTTTATTCACTCTCCAAAACAAACAGCTTTCTATGTTTTTCTGAAGCATGGTCATCAGTCTTTATTCATTGTATTAAATTTTGCTTTTTAAAATTTGTGCAATCCCAAATCTGCTGAGTTTATGCAGACCAGGACCCTTAGGAAGTAAGTCTCTGGGCAGCCTCACAGAGGATGAGGTAAAGCTGGGCAATGCTCTTTTTTTTTTTTTTTAACAGGGAGGTGTTCCAAGAGGGCAGCAATTAATTCTTTTACCCCAAACACTGCATTTAAGTTTCTCACGTTCAGCTATGTAATAAAACCTCCTCCTCCTACGAAGCAGCACTAGCTGAACATCTCTTCCAAGAAGAGTGGCCAGAGTAGTCAGTGAATGCAGTAAATGGCTTCATTACCATCAATGCTTTGAAAGTAGTTTTTAAGTTTTGGTGAAATTGTTTAGTTTATGGGTTTTTAAATTTTTTAAAGTTGCTTCTGTCATTAGAGATTAGAGTAAGCAAATGAATACAGGCAGGCTTGAACCACAGAATCTGAAACAAAAACGCAGCCTTGAAAGTCTGGGTTGTTTGTTTTCAGGGCTCCACATCACCCAGTTGTAGCGAGGGAGGGCAGACACCTGTTTGGATTTCTTTCCAGTTTTCCTTAAATATGAGAACAAATTTTAGATCTGGGATTTTGGTTTGGGCCCATTTGCAGTCACGACAGTATACAGCTATAGAAGAGCAGTGACAGGAAGGCAAAGGTTACGTGGAGGAGTACTTATTCATAGCTACAGCGCAGGAATAGGCAGGATGTTGGTAAGGTTGCTTAGCAGCTGCATTCACACAGTCCAAGCTCTCCTGTGTTTTCATCAAGGATCTAAAACGCTTTCTGTTGAAGTGAAGCTATTCATGGTGTAGGAGGATATACTTAAAGAGAGAACAGCTTAGTGGGCTTTTCTCATAGTTAAAGCAAAGTCACTATCCACTTACTGCTATTCCTAACATTCAAACTGAAAGCAGGGCTGACCACATTCGCCTGCTTTTGAACCACTGCTTTTTAGAAGAGGCTACGTCTTACAGCTTTTGCTCTCACTGGCTGTCTTTCAATCTCATAGCCTTGGTGGAAGGACTGATGGCCGGATCCAGGCTGCCGCAGGTGCTGATGTGACTAGCTGTGAGGTGCCTGGCAATCTCCACCCGAGTGAAGCATTTGCTGCTCTCCGTTGACCTATGCGCCTCAGGACTCCTGCTTGATAGGTGCTTAGAAACAGCCTCCAGGGAGCCTAAGCAGAGGTGTCTGTTGCGGTTTCTGTCCCCAGCAGCCCATCCTATCCCTTCCGTTTCTGCCTACTGCTTCTTGTCTAGCAAGTGCTCAACAACCGTAGTTCACAGGTACTGAGATAACTGGCACTGATTTAAACTGCCAAGTTGTAAAATGAAATTATGTATACCAGGAGCTGGCTCAGAAACTGTGAAGGTGTCCAGGCAACTGTGGGGCAAGAATCTTTTCTGTCCATCCTGCAGCAGCTGAATCATGCAGCAGGATGGGAACATCCAAGAAAGGAATGGAGCAGATAACCCAGGCAGAGATTGGTTTGTAATTTCAGTCTCCCCATTTGAAAATAGAGCTAGCAACACCAGCAGGAATTTTAGGGGTGGAAAGCCCTGTATTAAAACCAGATACCACTATAGGACCTGATATGTAAACAGCATATAGGCTGGGAGTAGGAAAAACTTAGTGGTGAAATCACTAGCAAAAATAAGGTTAAGATGTGTCTTCACATGTGTAGCTTTTTAAGGTTCTGATATATAATTCTCTGGTTTTTTCTCTTTGTTTAAAATTAGCTTTCCCTCCCGCCTTGTTGACTCAGTGTGCATGCGTGCATGGAACTTTAATAGGCATGGAGGAGTCACAGAATGGCAGTAGGGAGGGATGGGCAGGTGAGACTCATACTCTTATTAATGACATTTTTCTATATTACAATTCTAGCAATAAAGATGACGGTTATCTTGCTTCTGCTGCCTGCCATAATGCATTCTGTGGTGTATAGAGCAGATAATGGTTCTCCAGGGGAACTGGGCACAGCTCATCCACAGCCTCGATTACTGCTCTGAATATTGCATATCCTCTTGTGTGGCATCGCAGCTCAGTGTTCCTGTGCTGGCTGCACATCACCTGCTTTTCTTCTTTATTTTTCCTACATGCTGCCCACCAGAGAATAGGTCATACCCATTGGAAAGTGACATGAGAAACAGTGCCACCTCCTTCTTCAAATATTAAGAAAAGCCAAGCAAGGGAACTAACTTTAAATCACGTAGGATGTAATTGCTGCCTCCTGCACTTTTAGCTGTCTCTTGTCTTCCACTACCACTCGTAACCCATGTGTGCTCTGGGATGTGGGACCAGGAGAGGCTGGGGATGGGAGGGTGGACAGTGGATGTCTCTGTGTCATTGAACTCAGCTGATGAGAGACATAGGGCAGAGAGAGTTGACTGTGGGGTGTGTGGAGGAAAAGATAGGTCTGATTATGGATATACCCGGTAAAAACACTGCTCTGCTCTCCACCTGGTACAAATCCCATTCAGGCTACTTGTCTTAACATCCCATCTGCATCAGGAAATAATCTCCTAGACTACCCTGAAATGACTCTTGGTCTTAATTTAGTGACCCCAGCAACTTCTACAGCAGCAAGGGTAGTTCAAATGGGAAGATTTATACATGAAGTTTCTCAGTTTCCCACTGCTCTCTCTACCAGGTATCTGCCTGCTTGGGCTCAGGGCCTGGAATAAACATGTGGGGAAAATTTTTAGGGAGTCTTTGTTACTGTCTATATTGTATATCACCATTGAGACGTGTTCAGAGGTCCAGAAGTAGAATGTGTCTCCTTGCAGCTCATAGGATGTATTAATGAAGAGGGGTCAAAACAGGCAATTGTTGGGTTTGGCCTTTTTTTTTTTACAAAGATCTATTAACAGTCTATTATTGGAGGCAAAAGGCATTGTGAACCTAGTTTAGTAAATATTTTATTTTGGAAGTTGTCTTGCTGTAGTAGATACCACAGCAGAGACCTTTCCTGGATCACTTCCAGATGTTAAAATTAAGGGAAAAAACAAATGTGCAGAGAAGAGTTCCGGAAGTTGCCTGATGAAAAGCTGAAAACTGAGCATTTTTAACAATCTTCTCCCCAGTTAAAAATTAGTATTCTACTTGGGTTCTGTTTTGATGTACTTTAGACTGAGAAGCAGCAAACTGCAGAATTACTGCAATGTGGTTTTTGTTTCAGATAAGGAAGGATGTGGGATATGGCTGAGTGGTCATAACACAAGCCTAGTAAGGGGGATATCTGTCTTCTTTTGCCCATGTTGCCACTGATTCTTGTCCAGTTACTTCACCTTTCTGTGCCTCGTCCTTCACTATACTAAGACTTTATCAGATATTTAGAGCAGTATAACCCTAAAAAGCTGTTTATGTGCACCAGATGTACATATTGGTACTTGCATGAAGCTAACATTGCAATGAGTTTTAAGACATGATCTATTTTTCCTACTTACCTTCCAACTGGCAAAGTGATCTCAGACATTGGTTGGCTACTTTTTACTTGCTCTCAAGATGCTTGCCTTAATTTTCTGATTTTGGTTTCACATTAAATGCCAATATGTCTTCTATTCACTCACTGTGTACACAAGTGCCTGTAAACAACTTCAACAGTTTTCCCATGTCTGGAGACTTTGCTACTACTCTGTTATGGAAAAAGTCCCTACTTCCCATCAGTGGTAATGGTCAGGTTCCACTCTGAGGTCATTTTGACAGGTTTCAATTTTTCCTTGCTAAAGGAAAATATTTACTTGTTTATTATCAGTTGTAAAGTCAAGGTTTTACTGTTCACAGAAATAAATTACTTATTATCGATGCAATTCTTTTTTCCAAAGCCTGAGGAAAACCACTTGTAATGGAAATTAGCAATGGCTGTTACTGAAGAGGGGAACAAAATGTTTCCTTTTTATTATCTGTCCTATTAATAGTTACCAAGAAATGTCAGGTGGCAAAGTAGAAAAAGTAGATAACATCAAGTCATGTTTTAATCTTATTTAGTCCCTTGTAATGATGAACCAGAAGAGACCCTAATTATGCAGTTACATGACTTAAATAGTCTTGCTATTGTAGATAATTACATTTGCAACACGCCTTGAAAGTGTTAGTAGAGTTATGGAGCTGATTCTAAACTAAATTTTTTATTTAATGTTTCCATACAGAGGCAGTGATACATCTCTGTTTGAAAATGTAAAATTAATTTCTCAAGTAGTGGTAACACCAGTTTTTTGAGTTTAAGGTTATGTATGCTTCAGAGGTTGTTTGTGTCTGTCCTCACATTTTATTCAATTGGGGAAACAGAAAAGATTTTCATATGTCACCCAAAGAGAAGTCAGTTCACCTATCCATTGTACATGAAGAACTTACTGTTTTCAACAAAATTACGTTTTGTAGGCAGGGTACTTCCCCAGTCTCTGAATTGCACTCACATTTTAGTAACTTCCATCCCAATAATTAGGCAAAACAACAAATATGACTTTCTATGATTTTATTTTGAGCATGGCAGAACAGTGATTTGTTGCTTCAATACTGTCTCACTACGAACCTCCTCTGCCTTTTGTAGAGAGGATAGAAGTGCTAATGCCTGAAAATTTAAGCAAATGTTTTCCTTCTAATTTTTCCACTCTCTCCTAATACCCCTGAATATTTATCTGTTTCTATCTTTATAGCTTGAAATTACAGCAATTGTTTAGCAATTATTGAATTGTATTTCCTATTTTGCTTAGAAATCTTTTGCCATTTAATCTGTCTATATTGTACAAAAAGATCTTGGAATGCCAAGTACAATATTGAATTCAGAAATATAATCTATAATAACTGTTAAAGGGCATAAGAAGCCGTAGGATTTCAGCAGAAATACAGTGGGATACAATGAGAGGCTCATCTCCTCGGCTGCTTCTCACTTTGTATTTTTCATTTATTATTAGGAGTCGGAGTCAGATTATGTTCTTGTGCATAGGCATTTGTTAAGGAAGAAAAAAAATATTTTCAAAAAATGCCCTTTCAAATATGTCCCTTGTTGATTGTACTCACAGGGAAGTGAAAAAATGCATCTTTCTGCAAATGGCCCTTTATTTGATTTTCTGATGGTGGCAACACCTCAAACTTCTTGTGGATTCAGAGCCAGGCTTTAGTCCTCCCTTTTCTGGCATGTCCAAAAGATGGGTGAAACAGCTGGATCAGTATGAAACTCTGCACCCTCTGTTTTACTACAGTGAACAATGCTAGGAAAAGGTCATAATCTGTATATATGCTTCATAACTCAGTGAGAAGAATGGATGCAATACTATCCTGTGTATTTTTCTTCCATGTGGTGCTTTTCCTCACTGTGCCAAGCGTCTGCAGGTAAAAGAAAGCGACAGCATTGCAGGGAAAGCCAGTGAGATCTAAAGGCCACGGCATTCCTGCTGTCACGAGGATGGTCCTTAGTCACCATATTAGCTGTTGCGAGTGAAGTCCTTCCTTGTTCTGTCCCTATTCACTTATTCAACCCATCGAGCAAACCGGTATGAGAGGCTGCACATCGGTATTCAAGACACATCATGAAATGAGGAATCTGGAATGTGGGGCTTGGTTTGTTCCCTTTTAAATGGGATTGAAACTGCTGAGTAGCTAGTTCTCACAGAGCCCTGTTTGTCAAGGGATCTGAAGGGGATTCACAAAATTAACCACATTTAGCAGGTGATAAAAGTCTGGTGAAAGAAAAGCAAACCATCAGCCATCAGCAGAGCCAAGAATAGGTCCCACTCTTGCTCTTTCCCCCCGCTGCCTCTCCCAAGCGCCCTGCTCGCCGTTTCTTGTCTCACCAGGAGCTGTGGGAAGGAGCCTGGCCCACCAAGGAGCAGGGACAGCAGGTGCTTTCCCGGGGGCTGCAGGCTGCGTGCCCCACGCCAGCCCCCTGCCCCGCTGGGGTCACTGCTGCGGGTGGCTGGGCATGCACTCACGGGACGGGGCTCTGCCGGGTGAGCAGGGTGGCCCAGGCCTCCCAAAACTGCCCCTCAGGCTTCCTGCGTACCCAAGCCGCCATGTCGCCATGTCACGTTGTTAGTGGGATCGTGTTCAGGACCGTGAGACTTGGAGGCGGCGTTTCTTTTCCAAGAGGGTGTGATGAATTTGCAGTAGGGGACCTGTGGCAGTTAGTCCTTGGCAAGTGCTGTGCGAGGCCGGGGGCCAAGTGACTCAGGGAAGCTATTAATAGTCTCTGTTGAGAAGCTTATGTTGCCTCAATAACATGGATCGTTAATTTTACTTTTTAATCATTAAGAAAATACCTTTGTTTGATGGAATGTTGGGACAAAGTCAGATGTAAGAAATTTTTCTGCTTTTCTTACTCCTGTTGCATTAGCTATTAACTAAGTCACTAAGCTCTTAACTAACCTCTTTTTGATAATTCAAAGCTGATGGAATGATTCTATTTGCATGTATACAAATTAGTATGCTGCTAAATCATTATTTTGAGTTGTATTGCTTTCTGAGCTCTCTGTGTTTGTATATGAGAAATCTGGAGCAATAAAACACGTAATACAAACAAATTAAAGGAAGTGTTATGGGGATTTACCCAAGGCATTTATCCTGTCAGAATACCAGTTCCTAATGAAATTATGAGGAAATAAGTGGAATTTATTTCTGCTGCTAATGTTCATTATCATCTCCCTTTAAAAAATGTTCACTACAATATTAAGATGTCTTCTCCTCAACTTCCCTTTCTCTCTACAAGGCCAGTAGACAGTTCTGCAGTTCTCTGCTTAGTGCCAGTTTCCCTTTGTTCTTTCTCCTAAAAATCAAACAGTAAAAGAAGCAGCTTCCAGGCTAGGCTGTGATTCAGAAAGGATGTAAGCAGGGCACCATGCACAAAAAATTCAAAGCGGCTTACGGATGGGTTAAAAATAGGAGGTGCATCTCTGGCTGTGTTCCTACCACCCCCCATGCAATGAAGGACATAAGTAGGCATTGGTGGCCAACCTACGTCTTATTTTGTCTTAGATGCAGGTGGTTGAGAAAGAGTCACCACCACCAGCAGGATTTACAGCTCTCCCCAAGGGTCTGTGGGCAGCAGCTGTGGTGCTTTGCCCCCAGAGGCAGGGCTGGAGCCCAGGCAGCTGAACCAGAGCAGCCAGGACTTGCACCACAGTCTCTGCAAGCCTGCTGCTGCCAGCAGCACTCTGTAGGAAAAAAAATGACAGGACTTACTTTTGTGTCTGTCGCAAATGATAATTACTGCATCCAAAGATGCACAAATGGCAGCTTATTCCCAGGGTCAGATGTCACCCTGAGCAGGTACCAGTGAATGCCTCCCTGGAGACCTTCTCTGCTTCCCAACTCGGTACGGGTGCCTTTTTCATGCCCTCGTTCCACGGTAGGCTGACAACACCTGCTCTACCACCACCTGCTTCTCACCTGGATCCCAGCCTGTTCCACCTACCAAGGTCTTCCTTGTGCCAGATTAAAAAATGTCTTCCATGTGTACTGAGCACTGCACAGCTTTCTCAAAAAAGAACATCCTGCATTTAGGTAACTGAGGTTATTAATGCAGAAAATCGATGCCAGTTTGTTATGTTCAGAGCCTTTTAATGTTATGTTCATTAAAATCTCATCATGGTGGATTTTTTCAGGAAAATCTTTGAGAAGCTTTTTATATCAACAAATCCTAGAAAGCCTTTTTATATCAATATTAATCTTATAAAGTCCTTTTTAATATCAGCATAACTCCTGAAGGCTTTTTTAACCATAAAAAAACTTATCAATGCAGTTTCTAAATTTATTATGAGCCATAGAAAAGTAATAACCAAAGTACAAGCAATCAGTGCATTGCAAAAAATGAATTACAAAAACTGTTGCTGTCTTAATAACCTGAAACTCTAAAAAACACCAGTAATGTTGTGGTGAACCTTAAGTACAGCCCTAGAGAATGCAAAATGTAATATCACAGATAGAAAATGTCTGAACAGGGACACAGCTGTTACAGGACAGGGATGAGTTTTCTTTGGCCTTGAGTAAGGGCTCATGCTCTCCCCACTGTGTAAAAGAGCAAGAAGCACAGTGATGAGTAAGATCAATTCATACAGTTCATGATTCCTCACAACTTCTTAAATTGGACTTTATCTTGCTGTTTTATCATAGTTATTATAGAATATGCTCTAGTGCTGACAGCAGTGCAAATGCAATTACAATACATCTACATCTCCCATTGCCTGTTCTGCTGCTGCTCTTAATTAGGCACTTTCCCAATGGAGTCTGGCAATGTACAGTTTTTGAAGTGGTAAATGAAATCATAGAATCACAGAATAGTTTAAATCAGAAGTGGGTTATCTAGTTCAACCTCTACACAAAGCAGGTCCAACCGGATCAGGTTGCCCAGGGCCTTATGCAGTCAAATTTTCAATATCTCCAGGGAAGGAATTTTTTTTCTTAATAACTAATTGGGATTTTCCTTGAGCCCATTGCCTCTTGTCCCATCACCATCTGCCTCTGAGAGGAGTCAGGCTCTGTTTTCTCTGTTGAGCCTCTTAAGGCTGAACAAACACAGCTCCCCTCGTATGTGCTGAGCTCCAGTCCCCTGACCAATTTGGTGATCCTTCACCAGACTTGCATCAGACAGGCAGCATGCGGTGAGCTTAATAATGCTATGAATGAGGGAAATTAAACACTCTTGCATAGCAGAGAATATGAGAGGAAAGGTGGAGAAGAACTTACTCTTTCCAGGTTTCATAAAAATAGGAAGAAACTCTGGAGATAATGCATCCAGACTAAAGGGTGGTGCTGTGGAAATTGAGTGAAGTAACTCCTGCTCTGCAAGGACGCCACTTATATCAACCACTGCCAACGATTACCTAATTTGATTGTAAAGAAGAAAACAGAAGAGATGTTGAAGGAGCTTGTGGAGGCCTCTTTGAAGCATGGGAGGATGGCTTAGAAAGGTGAGGAGTTCTTGAGACGAGAGAAGGATAAGGGTTTGGAGGGCAGGACTGAATGGGGTGCACACTGAGTCTTGAGAGCTTTAGGGGTTACGCTCCCTGATCCACCAGGTTTGCTGAAGCCTGAGAGGCTTGTGTACAGTCTTGGGGTGATGAAATTAATCTGGCTGCCACAGGGAGGTAATATGAATGGACAGGGATGTGCAATGGACAGGATGAACAGCCAACCTGGGCTGCTGGGTGACATATCCAGAGCTGCTTTTGGTCTCCAAACTTCCCCCATTCACACAGAACACCAAAAGGATCACCAGCACCAGGATTAGAGCCACATAAGAGGGGGAGTGTCTCCCTGTCAAACTCAGTCTCCTTGCACCCAACTGTCGGGCAACCGACAGTGACAGTGACGCTCAAGATCCCAGTCACCTCAAAGAGAAAAGATTACTCCTGGGGCCCTGGTCAGCTGCAGGTCCAGCCAGAGCCTTCAGCTCCCTTTCAGTGCTCTTTGCTCTGCTTGCACAATTCAGAATGTTTCAGACTCTGCATTTTGCACTTGTGACCCATCTGCTTCGATGGTGCTTTAAGGACAATACAGTCAGACTCTTTATTTGCAGGCAAGCTTTGTTTTGCCAGCAGAGAGACTGCCTCTAATGTACATGAGCCATGCATAGACAAGGAGCCAGCCATGGCCTGTGGGCTTGGACTTTCAAACAGACCTCGCACTAAGCTGCGCTGGAGGTTGACAGTGGTAGAAGTTCTTGAAATCAGGCAGCACGACTGCCATGGGTTCCCCAGCTCCCTCATGCACAGCTGCCCCCGTGGCTGATTGGCATGCACCGCTATCACCAAGATTCCCACACTGCACAGCTGGGAAGGCCCCCACCTCTCCCCTCCCTGCTTATCCCCCCTGCCAGGTAGTCTCAAGCAGCATGTCAAAACCTTCTGGTTCTTTCTTCAAGGTAGCTGGAGATAAACATGTTCCTGATGGTTATCATTGAAGGGTGTTTAGGCCGTTGGAAGTGCTCTGCAAGTCTTTGAGCCTCTGCCTCCCAGCTCTCAGCCCCGCTCGCTCTCTGCAGCTGGTGCAGGAGACAACATGCCATCTTAATTGAAGGCAGGTGTTGCTCAGCAGCCCTAAGCCTTCTGCGTAGTGCTGGCTATTTACTCCTAAAAGCAAACTCTGCTGTCCTCCTGCCTGTGTGGTAGTTTAACAGTTCTCCGTGAGACGCAGCCGGCCTGTAAGAAGTGTCCTTGGACAGGGTGGTAAAGCTCGCGCAGACTCTCCCATGGTAAGAGCCAGGGTGATAACACCATGAATATCCATCTTAGTGAATAGATTGGCAATCACCCTGCCTTATTAATCTTTTTTTTTTTTTTTAATTTAGAGACTGGTTGAATACCTCTGATAATTCCAGTATCCAAAACATTTTGGGGACAAGCCATGTTAGCACTGTGCTCCAAGGGCAGGAACACTGCTGGAGGCGGTGACCTCTTCCCAGTTTAGAAACACCATGACACTGTACAGAGAATGAAGGGGCAAAAAAAAAAAAAAAGGCTGCAATGGACTTGCTTTCAGTGTCTGCCAGTGTGTGTAAGTGGCAATTGAGGCCCTCTGTATTTGGGATCTTTATAGTTTCACCAGAATTGCTCTTTCTATGTGGCCCAGGAATAGTTGTTTTAATTAGAGTGTGTTGGTTTTTGAGGTGTAAAAACTGACGATCACAATGGAAGGATTATTTCCCTTTTGCCTTGTGTGGGCTTCAGCACATCTGAAACCTTGAGGGCCACATTTTGTTCGCTATCTATTCAATATGTGAAATTTGCAGGGTTGCACTTCAGTAAAAATGACCCAGTTGTGCATATCTCCCTTTGCAACCAGCAGAACCACAGCTGCTCTATGCCTCTATGGAGCATATTCCTTCTGCACAGGGCACGTCTCTTAGCAACTGGCTTGTGGGTGTGTGTACATTAAAAAAAAAAAAAAATCACTTAAACATGTGAAAAAAATAACAGGTTGATTTTATTAAAGGAAAAAAACCTTTGGCAGTTTTTCTTTCTCACCTCTACACAACCGTGAGGGGAGATTATCTGGCTTGAAGCTTAGTGTGCATGGGTTGTTCCCCGCTGAGAAAGACCCATCCTTGCAATCGGAGTGGGATGTTGGGGCAGCACAGATAGAGCTCCACGCTTTCCCTAAAAGAGCCTGTATGCATGACAAGGCGTTGAGTAGTCTACCAGCTTGTGAAAAATCAATTGTGAAATCTCTGCTATGACACCTCTGCCGGTGAAAAAGGCAGCCCCCATTTTACAGCACAAAGCAGATTAACTGGTCGCTGAGATGTAGGTGGATTTTTGCCTCTTTGAGTTCATCTCAGCAATCATTAGATACAAGATAATCTGTGCAGTAGTTTACATGGACCTTTCTGTAAAATTTACATTATTTTATTTTTCAGATAGTTTCCAGTCTCCCCCAATTAAACCAGCATTTTTACTGTGATACGTGTACTGCTTAAGAAATTAGGTTTTTCCTACTTGATTCATGCAATTTCATTTCGGCTTCGAATTTTCGAACAAGTGTAATAAATTGTGACAGAGCGCAGTGTTCACTCAACATCTGGATGCTTTTGTACATTTCTTAGCTCATTATGATAATTAATACCAATTTACCATGTTTCTGAGATTTTTACAGGCCATCTACATTACTAACATTTCTGCCCTTCACAGGAACAAAGAATATTTAAATCCTTTTTCCCAGCTAGGGTTACAGATATATTAAAGGGTTTTATAAATGTTAGGATGACTTTGGCTCATTGTGACCTCCTGAAAGCTGCCGTGTGTTCCTGCAGGTGCTGTGTCCTGCAGCCCCTTCGCAGGGTCCCATCGCAGTATCTGCCTCCCTTCTCCCAGCAGTGGGGGCATCTCCAGCTGGAAGCTGTGCAGGGCTGTGCCAAACCCTGCCGTGGTTTTGTGCACATTTAGGCACTCGAATTTGCTCTGTTCATCCTCTTAGAACTGAGCATGAAGACAGCATTCTGAATGCAGAAAGGTCACCGCTATTTGCAATTCCCAATGAAAACTAATTATTATTGGTGTTTTCTTAACTTCTGTGCTCTTGTAGGACATCATTGCAATGTTCTGCCTTTCAAAAGCTTAGATAAAACCTTAAACTTTTATATAAGAGGTTTTTGTACCAAATGAAGCCCCGAGTCTGTGTTTTAAGCTGTTTGGCTGGAGTGGCGCCGCCTCTGTGCAGGTACTGAGGACTGCTTTCAGGAACGGTGCTCAGCAGTCCCTCGAGTCACTGAGCCTCTGCCGCTTAGTAGCTCAAGACAGATCCAGTACTCTCCTGTGAAAAGGTTCAGAAAGTGGATAAATCACGACAGAAGTAGAGGCAATAATAATAAGAAAACCTAATGAGGACTCTCCTTTTCCAGAAAACACAGTGAGATCATCTTGTCTTCATCGCGCTGTCCGTTTTGACTGCTGTATGCCTGGTTCTTGGTATGGTAAAATCTAGATTAGGGCTCTTAAACTCATCACTGAACATGAATAGCAAAGAAATACCTTACAAATCCAACCACTCCAGAAAATTATGGCTCCCTTTTCAAAGATCGACCACACACACTTGTTTCCTGAAACGTGTCCTCCGTGCACACAAAGTGGACTAAGAGGATAAGGGCAAAATTTACCTTAGAGACACTGCTGTCCTGAAACAGGAGCCTAATGCTGGCTCTGAGAACTGTCCCATGGGGGAGCATCTCTCCTCACTGGCATGTGGCTGGGACCCTGAGAGAGCAGCCTCCCCAAGGAAGAGCTACTCTGTGAATCCCTCTCTTACTGTCCGTTGGGACTATTGCTTTCCTCCTGCCTGACTTCTAGTCAGAGCTATGTAGAACATGCGCAGACTTGCTGGATTACTATTTATCACGCAGTTTAAGTCTGTCCCTTATTTTCAAAGTGTCCCTGAGGGTGATTACTTCTCCCTTTTTCTATGAGTCATCACTTCATCTGCTGTGTGAGTAAAATGTGGGTTGACTCAACCCAACTTCTGCAGAGCCCTGATAAACAATATATTGATTAAGCCTTGTTTTTAGATTAGAGAAACCCAAGGTCATAACAAAAACTAAAGAAAAATATCAAAAATTCTTTTTTTCTCCTTGAGATGTCCTTAGACTTCACTGAAATGCACATTAGTGGGAAGAATCACAAACACGGCTTTGTGTTTCTGGTTTGACTATTAAACACGTTATGAATAGCATTAATGACATTGTACTCAGAGCAAAAAGACTTATGAAAGTGTTTTCTTTTAGCCTACAAATACTTGCCACACACAAACATTATATATTTTATTATGAGATGAGTTGGAGGTACAGAAAAAGTTTTTTAAGTCCAATAATGTATTAGCTCTTTCTAACCCAGCCTTGATCATTCCCAGGTAGACCCCTCACCAGTGCTCTGTGGAAATTTTCATGCAAATTTAGCAAATTTTAAAAAGAAGGTTAACGAACTCTTATGAGCTGTTCTGTAGTGGCAGGAGGAGCGCTTTTAGCACTAAAGCTTTAGCAGAGGGAAAGCCTCTGAGCCCTGTGGTAGAACTACAGAGACAGCAGTTTTCCCTTAGAGCTTACCATACCGACCAGGACTGCATCACGGTGGAGACCTGAGGGAAGACGCTCTCAGATAAGCCTAGTGTGAGGGACTCACTAAGAGTTTGCTGGAAGTCTGCAGTGTGAAGATGATTGAACAGCCGGGGCAGAAAAAGATGAGGATCTGGGAATGATTGAGAGAAGCAGTGCAAGCAGTGCCTCTGGAGGGAGTTCTGAGTTATGTTTGCTGAAAGCTGTTTCATCTTCCCAGCAATCCGGTTTGAAATAAAGTTGTACATACCTGATCTCAAACATTATGATTTACGGGTATGCACGAGGAGTGCATCCTAAATTTCTCTGACTGTATATGGATATATGTTCTACTGCCTGTGAAACACAAAATGATACATTGGCATGAATTTACAGGAAAGATGAAATCTACCCAAAAGAATTACAGCTAGTATTACCTGAGAACTCCAACTTTTGTTAGCTAAAGAAGATCCATCACATATATCATCAGGGAGTAAATAATAGCAGTGTGGGACACAACATTTGGGGCTTATTCACTCAACATGCAGCGGTACTGAACTGTCAAAGTGATCATCATCTGTGTGCCCAAATATTGTTCTTGTATGCCTGGTTCTTTGAAATATATTCTTGCATAGACTGGGACTGTGATAAGTCTGCAATGGTTACATCCCATCAATAAGGAAAGATACCCTCTTGAATCTAAAAAGATGCTTTGCAATTTATGATATAAATGTTAATATGATTTTGCATTAATCAGTAGAAACAGGAGGACTATCAGATGAAAGACAGCTTGTAAGTGCAGATTATAAAAATAATTTAACTTCTAAGAATGAAACTCTTGAAATAATTCTTTTATTTTGCTACTAAAAATGACATCATGACTGGTGCAGAAGCAAGAAAATTGCATTGTAGAATGCCAGATGTCTCTGGATATCTGTAGGTCTTCATACAGCTATCACTTGGTCATGACAGGAAATTAAACAGTATTATTTTCTAAGATTCATCCACATTTAAAATAATACAGTGGAAACTGGAGTTATTGCCAAAATAGATTAGTTATTTTTTTCAACTGAGAAAGCAATTAAAGGGTTCACTGAAGAATGCGTACTTCCTTTAGTGGTCAGTGATTCCTTAAACCATTAAATGTCAAAATGCTTTTCATAGCTTTTTACTAAATAGTTGAAAAGGAAATAATCCATTGAATGGTTATTTTTAAGACAACAATGAAGCTGAAGAAAGAGAATGAACATTTACTTCCACCCAATTGCTTTTCTCCCATCATGAAAACATCCTGTGGGCAAATCATCATTTGACCTTGAAAGCTTTGCACCATAGAATCATAGAACAGTTTGAGTTGGAAGGGACCTTTAAAGGTCGTCTAGTCCAATCCCCCCTGCAACGAGCATCAAAATTCCTCAATTGCTTTTCCTTATCTACCAAAGGAATTTTAGAATTACCAGGAGTTATATTTTGTTTTGTTAACATGAATACATAGAAACGTTGAGGCATATCCTCTCTACACACTGTCATTGAAAGGATCTGAAATTGGTTTTCACTATGGAAGATAATAAGTTAAACGAAGATTTCCTGGTTGACATTTTAAAAAATTTTGAAGTTAAGTAAACAGAGATAATAATGAAGAAAATTAAGTACCTAAATACTATTTAAATTTATTTCACACTATATGCCAAATGTTTAGGATAGATCCTTAAAATGTGAAGAAACAAATCCCATATACTTCAAAGTTTATGACTTAATGTGTTAAGTGAAGAATAATTTACTATGGTGAATTAACAATACGAAGCCAAAAACCTGTGGGATGGTTAAATCACTTTTTTTGGGGAAAAAAAAGCTGATTCTTTAGGAAACCAGTGCAGGCACAGAAAGAGGTTTGTATGTGGAGTATGGTGTGTTGAGGCTGGGTGGAATGTATGAGCCTGCATCGCAAGACTTGTCTTAGAAAAAGGTGCAGTGTTTGATCTTTGAAGAATACCTATCTCAATATTAAAAAGCTCCCAAAATTGTGGCACTTTTATAGGCTTCCATACCTAAAATGCAACAGCAGAAAGATTAGTTTTCTTGTGTAAACAGAAGCACATAGATTGCAGAAATCTGCTACATGTTGTTTTTAAGGCTGACCTTTCAATTAAACAATTTCACTTGTATGCATAAATGCTTTTATTAACTGATTTAAGAAAAAAGATATACTGTAATAAATAATATGTTAAAATTGAAGCGAAGCACAATTTTAAACAATGTTCAGCCCAATTAAACCCTGCTTTTCACATAAGGGGGAAAGATTAAGGTGTGCCTGGATGTTCTGCACTTAAAAGTAATATACTTCTAGGAATATCTTTTATAGCACTTGATCTTGTGGCATCACTAGCTGTTACATTCAGATAATTTCCTTACCCTACTGGAGGGGTGCTGACATTGCGACACATTCAATGTGAGGAGCTGGCTAATTTTTCAGCCAGAAATACTCTCTCCCACACACTACAGCTGGAAGCAGCAGTTACCCAGCGCTAGGAGGGGGACAAAGAGCTGCCGGAACCCAAGAGCTGCCAGCTTGGGCAGGAACCAAGATCGGCACGGCCCGGATCCGTGCTGTGATCTAGCACCAGATGCCTCAGAGGAGAGGACCAGAAAATGGCACATGACTAGTATGGGATACTTTCCACTCGGAAATGTCTCTTCTGTTTGTGGTGGAAACTGCACATCTCTGTCATTAGGAATCCCCTTAGCCACAGAAATAGAGAGGGCTTCCAAATCATCTTGCCATTAGTTTGTGATAATGCCGTGTATTCTTTATCTAAATCCCACAAGCCTTCAACTTATCGCAAATTCTTGGCCACGTATTCTAAGCTTTCATGTTAGCGGCACTAGAGGAGTCTAGCTGAAGAACCTGTGGAGGGTCCAAGACACTGTGCTTTTTTCAAAGAGCAAAATGTAACAATTTCATGATGAAGCTAAGCCTGAAACAGCATGCATCAAGAAGGAAAGTCATATTTTCAAGGAAGAAATTTATACTATATCTGTAGTAGATACAGCCAAATCATAGGTGGCCAATGGAGAGTCTGCAGTTGTTTAATGTCTTTTTTTCATATGTGTATTCTTAATATCTCTTACTATGCTTAGGATATTTGTTTAGATTTTGTCTTTCGTGACTTGTGCAGCTCTACACATCTTGTCAGTGATAGCTGTGATGATGTTTTGGGGAAGCAGTTTATTCTTCTCATGGATTTAATTCAGTTTTGAAGGCACTTTTTTTCTTATGAAGATGCTGGGATTGCTGGAACTTGTTCTACTGAAGTTTGTGTTTTGTTCAGTCACATTCTATATTTACCTTTTTGTTGTTGCTGCGACCTTCATGAGATTCATAGTACTATGAAGCAGACAATTTTTTTCTAAATTTTGGACTTTCCAGATATGTCTATGTACATAAAGACACACACATATATGATATAATATGCATTATATTCATACATTATATGATGCATATGTATAACATGCATAATATTTCCAAGAAAAAGTGTACTGGACATTTTATCAGACTGCATTACAGACACCAGTTAAACAATGGTTTTCAGCACTTTCTTATTTTTATGTTTTACATTTTTTGTGTGTGGGGGAATTTGAATCCGAAACAGGACTATGTTTCTTGAAGACTTATCTGACTGGTCATTTAGGCTCTATTTAACCTCAAGACATGTGATTGTAAAGCCTTGCATTAAAGGCTGCATCCTGCCAGCAGCAGAAGCCATTCAGTATCCACCGAATCTGGTGGGAATTTAGGTCCTGAAGCACCTTGAAGGAATGAGCCATAGTCACCACCTCGAGGGTCCCACGGGCTGCAGCCCCATCTGAGAGGGCACAGAAGTAGCCACCTCGCTACAGCTGCCACGCTGACTGCTCGTGGGGCCGCGGAGGAGGAAAGCCCCCCTCTCCAGTGCAGGCCCCCTGTCCCTTCCCAACACAACCATTTCACACCGGGCAGCCGAGAGGAGCACGTGTCTGCTGACTTTCAGACTCCAAATGGCATCATCCATCAGCATTTCATGCTTATAAGGAATTTTCTTCTGGATTTTAATTCACAGTTTCTTTAAAAGATTTTTTTTTTTCCCTAGAAAGGCGTGAAAGTTAATCAAGCTTCACGATTAAAAGGCTCGCGTTGTAACGACGGAGGCTGTTTTGTCCATCTAGCAAAACTACTGGTCCAGACATGCTGGAATAGGAAAAGGAGCTAGGGAAGACTGGTTACAGTGTCAGGCTTGGGTTCAGGAGAGACAATGGTCTCTCAGACTGTGGTTTATGGCCCACAGAGTAATGCAGTCGAGTAGTCTCTGTTTATTTCCAGGTGATAGTATGAGTTAACAAAACAGGTAAAAAATTTACTTTTCCAGCACATTTTTGTCTACCGGGAGTCCTTGCAGTTGACGGGGGTGTTTGCAGTGGGTGAGGACAGTCTCTCAAGCTGTGGTTAGTGAAGGAGGTGGCTCACAAGACTTGCTCCGCCTTGAGCTGCAGCTCTGTCTGTGGGGAAGTTGAGGGTGTGAAGTTGCTGATTAATGACATTTTCAGCAAGAAATTAATCTCCAGCACAGATTTTTCAAAAAGCCCCAACATTTATTTATTCATTCCTTTACTATGTGATAATGTATGCAGTTAACATTGTACTTCAAAGGCACTTTCATGTTTTAAGGGAGAGGTGTCAAATAACGCTGTAGAGAGGTGTTTTTCCATCTGTTTGTACTCTGTTTGGTTTTATGTTGCTTTTTGTGGGTCTTTTTTTTTTTTTTTTTTTTTTTTTAATCCAAGCTATTTATGAACTGAATATTTAACAAATGTGGGATC
>JAVJGG010000027.1:2944536-2966218 GCA_035590195.1 Aviceda cuculoides | reverse complement strand
CCATTCTCGCTATCCTTTTCTGGTGACTGAATGATCACCCTGTTCTGTGCTATAGATACAAGTGAGGGTTATCTTTTAGGACTAAACACAGCTGCAACAAGAAGAAAAATGACACTACATCCAAACTATGATTAAGTACTTTGAACTAAATGAAAAGGCTACGTTACCAGAAACCATACTCCTTTGGGTTTTTTCCTGTCCTCTTCGAGTATCTCAAATCGAAGGAAAAAATGGATAAACTTATCAGGGATTTTAGTTTCCAAGGGTTTTAGCAGACTTTGCTTTAGCTTTGCATCCCTCTTTAATAACTCACATAATTTCTTTGGGGGTTTTTGGGAGGTTTTTTTGTTTGGTTTTTTTTTGTGGTGTTAGCTCTCTTTGCCAAACTGACTGTCTAAAGAGAGTGTATCTGGCTACAGACCGTAGTTCAGAGCTCTTTCAGGCTTTCTTGTTTGTTTCTTAGCAAAGACCAGAACGTTTTGGTTTTTATTTTCTGAAGACTTTGATACAGTCTCTGGATATAGTCCTTTATTTCAGAAAGTGCTTTTAATGATGAAGTTCCAGTGTGCCAGGTGTGAGGCTGGTGAGGATGCGACCTACACTACATAGCGTTGGAACTGGTTGAGAAAGATGATCATTTCTGTCCTTTTCCCCTCTTCTTTTTGGGGTGGAGGGTTCAAAAGTCCTTTCTGGGAAGGGAGGGAAAAATTCTAAACCCCAAACACCCCCATTCCCTTATGCTTCTGACAAAGTGAAAACCAGGGCCTCTAGAGTAAATTTTTAGAAGCTATTTCAGGGGTATTCATTGAATCCCTTTTTCTAACTAAGCTCAGCAGGCATCTTCTCCAAGAGACAGCTCTGGCAGGAGTTGTGCAGGGTGAGTACAGCTGGTTTTACCCACACATCTGCGAAATCAACTCTTTGCATTTCCAAGATGGGTGAGGGTGATGTACTAACTATGCTTCTGCTCTTGAAAACAGAGTCTAAGGCCTATGTTATTTCTTGCATGTTTTCCCAGGGCTCTCTTTAGAGGGCTGACGTTAAAAGTTATCAAGAGGTTTAGACATAGTAAGAGTTAAAATGGATAAAAGCATGAAGACATGTTGTTTTAAAAGAGCTCATCTCCCACACTGGTAAAGAAGAGTGTTTTTAGCGAAGCAGCAAAAGAAAAGGTCTAGTGGCAGTGGCAAGGGGCAAACCACTTTGACCTTGAATTCATATATCATCCTTAATACCGTGATTCAAGCAAGTAGGATAAATAACTCCATGCCCTTTGGACACTGACTGCTGTGCACAGCGGGTACTTTCCAGCAATGCGGATATTCTGTCCAATCTCCCCAGAGACACAAAGACTTTGGGCAGAGCTGAAACCCTCTTATAAACACAGTTGAGACTCCTTCTTTGGTATTCAGCTATTTTAGCTGACATCTGTACTAATTTATCTTTTTTAAAGTCTGTTCTGCTGGACTGCTGCCTACATCTAGAGTGTGGAAAGGAGTTACACAGGAGTGCTCTGAACAGATAGATAAGCAAGTGCAGTCACCAAAAGCAGAGCCCTTTTGACAACTTCAGCATTTCCGAGCACTGATTACTGGCAGTGGCAATCATTTCTAATGTACTCCCTGCCTGTAGGTATTGACGTGTTTGTTCTGATTCTCAGTCTTTGTTTAGGGCTGATTACTGTGATCACTTTTTCTGTTGCAGGTTTGCACATCAGCAGTTTAATTACAAAGACAGTTCTCTCTTAAATGTCAGCTTGCTATATTTTTGCTGTCCCTGTAGCCATTAACGCCTTTGTACTGATTCACTGGCACAGTTTTACGCAGTAGACCTTGCTACCAACCTTGTCATCAATATTATTTGTCCTTCTCATTTAAAACAGGAAAAAAGAAAAAGACTTCCTGTTTTTCCTGCCATACAAAGGTGTGTGTCATGTTTATGTATGTACATTTACAGTTGCGTATGAGGAAGATATATATTCATGAAAATGGGGGACATTTATTTTGATGAATGGCAGTGTGTTGCTTAGTGATTCACCAGGTCACGTCACATTGTCACTAAGCAACCAGATGTGATCTGACACTATGAATCCTTCTTTATGTGTTTACTGGTTTCTTAGAAGTGCAAGTATTTTTCGCCCTGACCACTAGTAATTAACTGTGAAATTCTATTTAATGCTCTTATTTTCACTGTTTACGTGGTTGTTATTTAGACTTTCTTCAGTTTGTCATTGTCCTCATCTCAGATATGCCAGAAAGCAACACTCTCAGTTGCTCCAAGTGTGAATTACAGCTATGTGAAATTAAAAATACTGGCATTTTTATCATGCTAGGTTTTGTGCCCTTCTAGCTCTCATCACTTACACATCAATGCTAAGCAGTGAACAGTAATTCACTGTGTCAATTCACTTATCAAATGACAAAGATATTTTTAGCTTGGGTCATGGTTTATTAGATAAAAATAACTGTGCTTTCATATGACCCAGACTGAAAAGGAACTAGTGACCCCAGCCAGTAGACGATGCAAAGTAGCCGAAGTGCTACTCCTGTGATCCACTTGATCCTTCTTCCAAGCTACCCCTTCTCAAAAGCTGGAAGGTATTTTTCAGAGATGAGCATTTTTCTCTTCATACAAGCAACAGGTCATGTACTTTTTGGAGTAAATGGTTGACTCAGATGCTTCTCAGCCTTTTGGGTGTCCTCCACATCGTCTGCAGGAACGTCTTGGGATTCACAGGAGTGACTCCAATGTACAGCCATCCATTGGCTTGAAACTGTTGAAAACTGAGATCCCATAATGTGGACGATTTGGTAGGAAAGCTAATATAGCTCTCACTTGCTCAGAAATTTCCATTTGTCTACCTCTGCCTTCCTCTGCGATGTCCTGACCATCAGGACCAGAGAAATGCTGTTGCTCTGCAATGGAGGGAGACCTGCATGGGGGCACCCACCTGCTGTTTTACAGGAGTCCCCTTGGCTTTATGTCTTGTGTGGCAGGGAAAAGTCGAGAAACAAAAGTGAATGTTTCATGTTTGGGGTCCGCTTGGATCACTTGGTCAGAAGACACTTGCTCGTCTTAACTGAGGCTAAGAATAAGGTAAATATTAATTCCAGGTGGCATACTGATGAACTGTGCATAGAATAGGGATGTGGCTAAAAACAGAATTGCTGCCTTCTAGTTAAAAAAAAAAAATAATAAAAAAAATTAATAAAAGTTTTGAAGCACAGGAGTAACCATTAACTAAGCTGGCACCCTCCCAGTGTTTGCTTGCACAGTTCCAGTATGGTGCAGTCTTGGTTCTGGTCAGGCTTTCTGAGCATTATTGGAGTATAAATGTCACCTAAACCAGAAACAAACCAGGCAGCTCCTGCCTGCTTAAATAGTAGAATCAACCATCCTAAAAGAAAGAAAAAGTCACTTGAAACCAGGGCAATTTCACCTTTCTTTCAAATGTGCAAACATTGGCATTGCCCTCAAATGGTGTTGTCCGTCTGGGTGATAGTCAATATTTTTTTGTTAGTAGCTGCCAGCGTGCTTTCAGTGCTGTGGCCTGTACTACTTACCTTGCATACTCGCGTGCCGCTGCGTGAAGCTGATCCAGGTCAAGCGAGCTGCTGTGCCCTCGTCACGTCCGCCCCGGCGCCCGGCGGCTGGCTCCCCTGCCGCGGGCTGTGAAGGTGAGGGGTGGTGGCACTGCCCTGAGCACAACTTGTGCTGGGGGGGGCAAGGACCAGGCAGGGAGTGCCATCAGCTCTGAGGGGGGGCAAACCCGTCCTGCGGCCTCGCTGACCCTGGTCTGAAAAGGTTAATAATTACAAGATGGTTGATATTGTACCTTGCAGGGGAACAGTATTGCGAGTGCATCAAACAGTGTGGTCCAGCAGCACTTTCCGCATGCTCCTAGAGCAGTCACTGCCTCCTGGTCTTCCCTCACGGCCCCCAGCAACACTTCAGGAGAGCTTATTAAGATTTGGCTTCCTCAGTGCAGCACAAGCGAACAGCTTCTTGCAGGGAGGCGCTTCTTTTTGTGCATCCCCTCCCTGAAAAGACACTGTCAATACAGAATTGCTTGTTGTGTCTCCTGTCTTTTACAAGGTTGTGCTCACTGCACCCATACCTCTCTGAAAAAAATCAAGAAATAAATATATTGCATATGTAAGCCTTGCTATGCAGAGTGCTGTAAATCTGAGGGTACCTGCCTCTCCCCACAGATCAGAGGGGCAATCTACTGCAATGATGCTGAACTTGCCGTAACTTCTCCTTCCTGCTCTCCCCACCTTTTCTTTTCAAAAGATGCAAAATGAAATCCGGACTAATTTTAAAACTCATTTTTTTAAAACAGCTCCTTAGGCAGGCTCTGTCAGGCTCAATTTACCAAAGCCCTATATTGCATACTTATCCCTTCTCAATTTAGCCCACTGATTGAAAGTCTTCAAGGAAGTATAAACTGATGTAATTTATATGCTGTAAACTGATGCACTTTATATGTGGTGGGAGGCTCTATGTTGTTCCATCATGGATTCATTTCTACGTTTTTCTCCAGAGTTCAGAATATACATCTTGGGGGGAAGGTGGGGAATCCAGACTTTGCTCTTTTACACCTGTAATAGCTCAGAAGGGTTTGGATTGGATTGGATTGGATTAGATTGGACTGGATGGGATTGAGAGTACACAGCCATTTTACAATAGTAGGGTTTGTTCTGGAAAAGGAACAAGAACACAGAAGCAGCCATGTCAGCTGTAATCCAGTTCTGTAGATGCCTGACTGATGGATGATGCTGCCAGGTCACTAACACCTCACTCAGGAATTGAGAAGAAAATTCTGGGTGCAGTCCTGGTTCCTGAGGCTCGCTGTCTACATTGGTAATATTAAATCAGTGTCAGGCCACAGGCTGCAGCAGCTGTAGTCACCCATCCTGCTGGGCACAGTCCTTACCACCGTTTTGGCCAGGGCCAACTTGCACTCTCTTAGGTAGGTCTAGATTTAGCATGGGCTGGGGATGATTTCCACAGGCTGCATGGCTGGCACCGCCTCATCGTGGAGGCCAAGGGAGTTGTAGGGTGGCTGTGGGCTGCCCCAGGGCCAAGGAAAAGTCCCACACACATTTAATTTGCCGGAACAGATGCAGTTATGGTGTTGGGAGCACACCTGGTTTCTTGGAATAATTTGCAGATTTGCTGTAATCACCAATGTAATTAACATTGGTTGCAAACTCCTCTGCATTTTCTGGGTCTTACACACTGAATATGGCTGTCACCATCCAGATTCCAAGAGCAAGCAGCGCTTCGATGAGCTGGTCAGGCCAGGCACAACAACAGTTGTTGTGAAAGACAAGCAATCTGCCAAGCTCCTTCTTGGACTTGATGGGAGAAGATGTTTCTGGAACACTCTCCAGTAATAGGTTTACACAAGGGTTTTTATTTCTCTTTTGGACTGCTGTGCAAGTTTTAATAAAATGGTCCTCCTGCAAATAGCTTTCTGGCTGGAGGTGCAAGTTTCTAGTGTATATTAAAAAGTATTATCACAAAAAGTTTTATCACTTCTCCTGGCATTTTGTACTGAAGAGCATTGAAAAACATTTAAGAGGTAACAGCAGAAAAGAAATAAATGGTCTATTTTGTTCAGCAGCAGAAAGAGCTGCATGAATCTCTCTGCATGTACTTCAGGCTGGACTGGTGCCTCTGTCGAAATTCACCCTGGATGAAAGCTTTCCTTCTGTCCAGACAATTTCAAACGTGGGAGGAGAATGAAATTGGGTGGATCAGCAAAAGACCATTACTTGATGAATAAGGCAATAGTGGTTCCAGTGCTTAAATTGTTTTAGCTGTCACCTATTATTCAACTAGATGTGTTGGTCAGCCACCAACTGCTGCATGCTGCCTATGGGCACTTCTCCAGGTGCGAAAGCAGCTCCTCTGGGATTGCTAATTTGCAAAAGGTTTTCTGTGAAATATATCACTGTGAATGATACATAGGGTTTTTGAGGAAAGTGTATCTATTTTAATCTAACTTCCTTGTCTTATTTTTGTGAGCTCAGAACTCTTTTACATCTTTAGTGTCATAGCATTTGCTTGTGGTTATCCTTTTTCTGGAGGAACAAGCCTATCAAAAGAGTCAGACTGAAGTCCCAAAGCTCTCTGTCTTGTGCTCAGATCTTTATGAAAGCTCAATTGCCTCTCAGATGTGTTTCAGTTACTAGGAAATAAATTTTCATTTAATTTCTAAGAAGAACAAATAGTTAATGGAGATTAATTGGATGAGACGGAAGCAATTAATTTAAACATCCAAGAATTCAGAGGTCTGTTAAAGCAAGGATGTTGTTTGTAGCTGATAACATTTTGTAAACTTGCAATTAGGATAAGACAAAATTATACAAATTCAAAAAGAGATTCTTCCTGGATCAGCAGCTAGGGTTTTTTTAATCCGTACACAACTGTAAAAAAACCCTTTCTGATATAACCACTCAGGAGGGGTGACTTCCCACCTCTTGTGTATGTGTAGACAACTATCCACAACCACATGCACTCTAATCTTTAGTGGGTATTGCCGTTTGTGTCAAACCCACAGCTGCTTTTGCTGCAGCCACAAGCTTCCTAGGCTGTGCCCAGCAAGCTGTAAAGGGTGGAAAGGTCTCAAAGGCTGGGAAGGCTCTGTATCCACACCTTGCCTTTAATAAGGAATATGGTGGGGGAATAGCACTGAGAGATGGATATGCTCCATGTCCTTCCCAACCCACCAAACCTGCTCATGAGGAAAGCCAGTGCTTTGGTCTGGGAGGGAGCAGCGTTGCCTGTAATGCCTCTCCCTCCACCACCGTCTTTTCCCAAAAGAGAGGCTCCAGCACAGCAGCACTGCACTGCTACTTGTGCCTCTCCGTTGATCCTAGTGGGTCTGAGGGGCGAGATGTGTCCTGCCAGTGTGGCCCCCCATGAGGTTTATATGAAGGCCCATTAATCTGCCCTGATTAGCTTGGTTGTGAGTCCAAGGTTAAGGAAACCTCCTGCTGCAGAATATTGTAGTCTCACGGGAATGCCTCCTTGGGGTGAGGAGGAAGCCATGCGCCGCTGATTCTTGTTCTGCGGCCGGTCTTGTGAGCATCTGGGTGAAATGAAACTGCATCAGTAACAAGCAACATAAATCTCTTTAATCTGTGTCCTTGCTTTGTGGAGTTAACCAGTACATATTGTATTGAAAGCCGGAGTATCTCAGTGACAGGAAGAGGGATGAAATCAGTCTCGCTGATGGTAGCTTAGCTTGGGATGGATAGCTGGTATATTTATTGCCCCCAGGTGCCTGTGCACTCCCAGTTCATAGATGTTTGACTGCTCAAAAATCAGGTCCGGAGCTCCTCAGTTTGGTATTTTAAGAGAAACCATCATTGATTTCGGATGTTTTAGTCCATAAATTTGAATCCTGAGAATCTGTTCAGAAGAAACTCAGACATCCATGTAACTGGAGCCAATAAGTTTGACAGCCTTTCCAAGCTGAGCTGGACTTGCTTGGCACTCATAGCACATCCCATAGACCACTGTAATAGAAGACAGACATAAAGGAAAGAAATATACATGAGGGTAAAATGCAGAAATCTGAAAGGTGTCAGTGACAGTGACCTTTCAGATCTTTTAACATGTATTCAGACTTTTTTTGCAAGTGCATGTATATGATTTTAAAAGTAACTAAATGAATTTGCAAGACTCCAAAGTATACTTTCATTTGTGATCTAAAAGGAAATACTTAATGTAAAATGTGGTATTTTTATATTTCTTCACAAGTAGAAGCCATTATGTATTTTCTGTTAAGGTACAGAGAAAAAGTAATGCAAAACCCCAAGATTTCAGCATGCTGCTTGCTTAATAAGCAATGTAATATTGGTAGTCAAACTATGCCCTCCACAGCAAGCATCCACAAATCTCTTTTAAAGAAAAGGGCATCAGTTTCTGTTGGGTTTTGTGAACAGTGCAGGAAGGGCAGATATACACTGATTTCCTGTGCCTACCTTCCCATTCAAGTTATTGACTGATAATTCCCTTAAGATTCGGTTGAGGCGAGAGATCACTTCAGATGTCTAACTGCTTTCCCAGAATTTAGCCCCAAGTGTGGCTGGAAGTCTCAGTACAGTAGTATGCCCTGAAGGATTTCTTGCCCATCTCCTTGCAGGTTAAGTTTGGCAGCATACACCAAGAACAGCCTTGGAATTCATGTCCTTGGCATTACTGATCTCAGTCCTAGCTTAAAAACAGAACTGAAATACTGTGGGAATATAAAAAGCTAGTAAAACTTTTTTCCTCCCTGCTGGGTGAAAAGATGTTGTCTCCCAGTTTGAGCACGCACAGCCCAGTAGTCTCCTCTGCCGTCTGAAGTGGGGCTGGGGTGGTTAGGAGACTCCTGTGTTCTTTGAAAAGCCCTCTAAACACCTCAAGCTACACCACGGTGAAGTGTGTGGTCAACCTCATACCGTTCTCCGTAGGTCAACAAAGAAACTGGAAACTGCCAGAACTGCTGAGAAAAGATGGGCTCTCGACAACGGCAGTGCGCTCTGGTGTGGCAACTTTGAGTTTTCTCCTCTTTTAACAGGGACTTCATGTAAAACTACAGATAATTGCCTATGTAATTTACCATTGGTAATTAATTTCTATAAATTTCATATGCTTTAGTAGCCCACATGCAAAATAGGAAAAATAGTACTGCTTTTCTCTTGGCCTCTGTCTGTTTTGCCGATTTAAATCGAAAGCTTTCAGAGCTGGGACCATCTTTGCTATTTATGTGTACATGGACTCTCATAAGGGGCTTACAGTCTTAGCTGGGATGCAGAGACGTTGCTGCACCATGAATATTTACCAATTGTTTACAATAATTATTCCTTTATGGAGATGCGCTGAAACACGACAAAGACTATTCTGGGAAAGAAAAGCTTGCTATCAGTTGGCTGAATTGTTTGTACTGGCTTGCGTAACAGTGCAAAGTGGAATTATTTTGGTTTACACAATTGTTCTTGTAACTAAGGAAACTTCAGAGCAGGTGCTGACTTATTGTTAATTTGTTTGCTAGTTAAATTTTCTGGAAGCAACAAAGAAAATAAGTTTGGGGAAACTAGAAGATCAAAGCGGGCATGTTAATTATTTCACTCTCCTTTCTTTATAACTGAGATACCCTGCATGCCTCAGCAAATTATTGTTGAAACATCTGAAGTATTAACATAAAAAACTTTAATTGAAAATATATCTCCTGAGAATTTAAGTTCTTCAGCTGTGGGCTCAGACCTCCAAAATTTTCATACATATTGCTGAGGGCTAGTGCACTGGGACATACAGTCTTCTGCAGTGGATGATGCAAGTAATTCATTATCATGAAAATTACCCAGTTGTCAGAGTCTCCTTCCCACTGAGCTTGGTAAAGCACCAAAGCAGATACGTTCTTGCCCCGAAGAACCTTCTTTTTATTAGCCTGAAATATGTGGAGGGAGACAAAGAGATGCCAAATCTGAGCAGAGCAAAGATGATACTTTTTTAAAAGAATCCTCACAGTTTGTCTCCATTATCTAATCTTTTACAGTTTTTGTTTATTCTTTACTCTTGGATTTTCTTAAATAAGGGAGGCTTATGAAATTGTACCAGCTTTCCCTCAGTATGCCTACCTAAACTATCTCAAAGATACCATGTTTCTGCAAGTTTCAGGAGATCTGAGAAAGTCTGAGAAGAGCAGAGACCTGGTTTTTGTCCCCTGTAAAGAAAAAGGCAGGAACAAGAGAGAGAACCTCAGCATGTAGCTGTTGGGAAATTTACCGTAAAAACATGTCTCAGAAAAGCTATGCATATTTGGGCGGGGTTTTTCAAAAGAGCTCAACGATACATCTGGACATGGAAATAAAAATGAAAACTCTTATTTTTGAAACATTAAAAACTCACTAGCCTATTTTTTTGGTCTTATTTTATTTTATTTAAGCTTATAAAAAGTTTGGATCCAATTTGGAGCTCTGAAACTTTCAACAGGGTTCCCAGCAGGGAACATTTCAATGTTTCAAACATTGTCGAAATCCCAACTGTTTCAGATGCCCAAACAGATGCCAATCTGCTCTGAAAAGTTATTAAGATGACCACATGTACTCATGCATCTGGAACATAGGTCCTCATCCTGGCAGCCCAAAGAGTTTTTTTCAAAGGGTGTTTTAAGGCAGATTTTCCCCATTTGCTTCCTCCATTCTTTAGGAGAAGAGCAAGTGATAGGCATCAGTTCCCAACTGGATGTAACTGAAATGATCTCCATCACAAAATCTGGTTCAGGAAATATTTTCACAATGGGACCTTTGATCTCCCACAGAGGTCTGTCCCTCCAGGTGTAGTCAAGGCTGAAGCCATGCCCTAGATGTCCCAATGCTGTTCTTCTCTCTAATTCATGTACTACAGATAAATTTTTTGTAATACTGAAAAGACAACTCACCAGCTTCAGCCAAGGACATTTTGGCTAGTCCTAAGAAAATGTTTTTTTACAGTGGTGGTGATCAAACACTGGTACAGGCTGCCCAGAGAGGTGGTGGGTTCTCTGTCCTTGGAGATACTCAGACCTCAGCTGGACACAGCCCTGAGGAGTCTGCTTTCCCTTCGGAGGCCACCCTGGCTCAAGCAGGGCCTGGGAAAGGGACCTTTGGGGTCCTTTCCAGTCACAACTCTTCTGTGACTTCATGGTTTGTAGCCTGCAAAAATGTTTTACGCTGGGATAGAGAAAAGGTTTTGGACTCAGTATTTAACCAGCTCGTCTTAATGGTCAAGTGAGCATATCTTTACTGGGAAAATACACGATGTCAAGTGTGGGATTTGGTAGTATTCAGATTTAACTTAAGGCACCCAAACTTAGGTGTCCACAGCGGTGTCTACATATGAGCTTGCTATCACCAGTCATCACCAATGATAGCAGGAGAGGTTTAGAAATATAGGTCACATGCGGATGTCTGCTTGCAAGCATTTAATGTTTGCTGGGGTTAAATTTTGCCCTAAAATGCTCCTCAATCTGGTAGAGACTTCAAAAGAGCTGTTGTGTGGAAGCTGAAGCCAGTTAAACTGGAAATAAGGAACATATTTTTAACAGGAAGGATGATTACCCTTTGGAGTCAATTCACCATGTCTTATATCCTTAGTTCAAAACTGGACAGTTTTAGGAAAGAAATACATCAAACATTGAATAAATAAAACATTCTTGTTTGATAACAAGAATCAATGCTGACACAGGAGCTCAGAGGAGACAGCCTCATGGTTCCCTTTAGTCTGAACTTCTCCATACCTAAGAATGAAAACGTTAGTTACTGTTTTACACAACCAGAAGCATTAGGGTTTTGCAGCCAGCTGCAGCTCCTGTGTTGATGTGAGCTAGTCTATGCTTAGCCAAACTACATCAATTAAAGGCCTTCACTAGAAGATTAACTAAATGAAATGCTCCCCTGCCCACCCCACCTTGATGCAGTTTGCCTGCTGTCTGGCAAAAGAGGCTGCAACACATTTATGCCTGGTGGGAAGTTTCATTCCAGTAGACAAATCTCTGTATGCAGTTATGACTTGTCTGTTTTACTGATAAACAGATGTCTTGGATGTGGTGATTTGAAAGGTAAAAACATGGAGATTTCTTCCTAAGTAAGCACTGTTATCTGATCTGGTAAATGATATTAACATCTTGGGTAAGATACTCAAACTTGTGACCAGAATATCCTTGCCTACCATGTCCCCCCTAAAACACGGATTACAAACTCTTTAGAGCAGGGACCATCCTTCTGAGTGTTGAGCCTTCTTGCGAATGGTCCTATTATAAATAATAATCATACCGAATGCAAATTCACTGACTTCAAATGGACAGATGGCCTTGACCACATGCTTTTTAGCCCTGTATTCTGACTCCATCAGCAGCCAAAACCTGGCTTCATGGGAAGGTGTGTAGATTTTGTAATGTGCCCCACACAGGAAGACATAAATTCTGTAAGTTTAACTTTTAATTCTACAGGTTAAACTTGTGGCAGAATCTCTTTTTAGTCTCAGTAATTTTGTAGGTGCCTTATCCCCTAGAGCATAATAACTCCTATCCCTTTAAAAAAAAATTCCATCTAATATAGATATGGATATTCTCATTACTTCAATATACATCTAATCTTATTATGTTTTAAAAATCTAATAAATTATTTTCCTCCTTCATCCAACTTCTGCTGATAAATTCCCCAGTTTATTTATGAAAAAGTATTTCTTATATCAATACAAATGTGAGGCCTTTCAATGATATTAGAATGCCCCTTAATTTTGATCTTGGAGGGAGTTCTGCTTTCCCTTCTCTTTTCCATTCTTTGGTTTTGGGTTTGGTGGTTTGTTTGGTTTTGGTTTTGTTGGTTTTTTTTTTTTTTGCATTGGATATCTGCCAATATTCTATCAAATCATAGGATTTGGGCATGATAGACATCTTCAATAAGGTTCAGGGGCTGGTGCTGTGTGAGCCCAGAGATGAATCTGATTTAATCCTTCCTGTCTCATGCAGGTATGCATATCTGTAACACCCAGCTCTCCCAGGACACTTTTTATCAGCATACCTTGGAGCACTGTACAAATGATTTTTTTTGTCATCCCCTCTGTTTCTCTTTCATAGAAGTTGAAATGTGAAGAAGTGAAGTGAAGGAGTATTCTAGGGGCAGACATGGGATTAGAGCCCGCACTCCCTCAACACCTCTGCCCCGACCTGGCCACCTGATTTTTCTGCCTCCTGCCTTCTCCGAGCAATACTATATATATTGCAGCAGCTTTCAGCCCAGTCATTATCAACTCATTATTTCAATTTTTTTAAATGAGTGGAGCTCAGTGGCCCATTGCAGATCAGTACCGGATCCCAGATAGTGTCCCTCTGCAAAACGGGTAACATCGCTATTGTGTCAAAAGGGTAGTTTTCCGTGAACCGAGAAGCTCCTTTTGGGTGAGCTGGACAAATCCTGTTTGATCAGGAAGGCAGCTCCTGGCATGAATGTCAAAGCTCTAATCTAAAGCATCTGGGAGCTCATAATTATGGGAAATATTCCAGTTTAATTCCAGCTATGTAGGGGTATGGGATGTTAATGAGACCAGTGAAGGTGAGAAGGGTTACAATTAAGGGACAGAGCATAAGGTTTGGACTCAGACTATGCTTGGCTTTCTTTCCGGTTCTGCTTTTAACTTGTAGTATAAGTGTGAACCAGCCTTTTAATCTTCCTGTAAGTGTATTTTCACAGTGAAGAAATATGAATAATATTTCCAAAGTTTTAAGAAGCTCTTTGAAATCTTTTGCTTGTAAGGCATCAGAGGTCAGTAACTGTGTTTGTTGTTTGGTTGTATTTTTCCACAATGATCCATAGAGAAGCAGTGGGTAATGCAAGGCAGTTAATTCTCATAAATATGTAGCTCATAAATATCTAGAACCAAATAACAAAGGAAAGATTTAGATTCATTGAAGACCATAGGAAAAATGAAATGTACTGCTGTTTTATATTTGGTGCACTTCGTTTAAAAGAAATGTGGTGGTTTAATTTGTGTGTATGAAGTATGCTAGACATTTTCTGTTCATTTTAAACTGTAGGATATTAAAGAACGATACTTCTCTTTCTGCTGTTTTTGAGACTTCATTTTCCCAATTTTAGATGTGATGAACTAGGAAACACTGAAGCTGTTTGCTAGAACCATTTTGTTTAGCTGCTCTTATAAAACTCCTATCACAATTCACAGGTTTTGTCTATTAAGAAAATGTCATTAAAGTCTGTGAGCTTTAAAAACCATCTGTACTTAAGAAGAAAAAGAAATACCATATGATAACAAATACAACAACAAAGCACAAAATGGAAATGGTAGAGGTACATGACATACTCTTTGCAGTAATGTGCCGTAGAGTTATTGCTTAATTTCCTGAGGATGAGCTGAATTTCAACATTTTGAAGATAACCTATCGTTTTCTGTGATTTTTTCAAAGTAAAATCTTAAAAAAGAACCCAGCAGGCTTACCAAAGATTGACTTGAAGACTAGATATCTATAAAATTCCATTTGCATTGTAGTCAGCGAACCAGGACAAGACTGAGAAAAACAACTCCAAAACCTGTAGACAAAGCATGTACAAAGTGTGTTTAGCTTCAGTGATTACTGAGACTCTGAACCACTGTCATCCCATTAATTGTTAACTTGGTTAAATGCATTTCAGGCTACTTCAGAAATTAAGAAATTAAAATGCTTATAGTGTCCTCTTGGACCTGCCCTAAATATTCAAATTCATAGGTGGTGTGTAGGGATGTTGTCCTGGTTTCGGCTGGGGTAGAGTTAATTTTCTTTCTAGTAGCTGGTATAGTCTTATGTTTTGCATTCAGTCTGAGAAGAATGTTGATAACACCCTGATGTTTTCAGTTGTTGCTAAATAGTGTTTAGACTGAGTCAAGGATTTTTCTTCTTCTCCTGCCCAGCCAGCAAGAAGGCTGGAGGGACACAAAGAGTTGGGAGGGGACACAGCCAGGGCAGCTGACCCAAACTGGCCGAAGGTATATTCCATACCGTGGGACGTCATGCCCAGTATATAAACTGGGGGGAGTTGGCCTGGGGGGCAGATCGCTGCTCGGGAACTAACTGGGCATCGGCCGGCGAGTGGTGAGCAATTGCAGCGTGCATCACTTGTTTTGTGGAGCTGGAAAGCTCTTGCTGGGATGGGGGTGATATCACGTACCGCTGTGCCCAGAACTCTGGTACAAATGCCTAATGTATGGAAGGAGATGCTAATATATGGCCAGGGATATTGTCTTGGAAGCAGGAAACAGCTTGCAATGGTGGAAAAGCATATCATATTGTCCTGTTCCGAACCATGTCAACATAAAACTTTCCATACTTGAACTATATGGAAATTACATATGAAGTAATTTTTACAGCAAGTACACTACAAGGAGAATGATAGATTCATCTTATGATATCTTATAAAACATTAAGTTAAGAAATTCATAAAGGCATAATAATGTGAAAAAATAGCATTTCAATTTACATATACAGAGTGTCAAAACACAGCATATTCTAGCTGGTCCCCTCCAGTGTTAAAATCTGGAGTTTAGCCACCCAAAGAAGGAATTAGGGTTTAGAAACCGTATAGCAGTCAATTTTTCTTGCTCCATCCAGAATACTTAGGGAGCTTCTTCATATATGGATGAACCCTTTTGTGTATCTTATTTACCATTGCTCAGTCTCCATCTACAAGCTTCTTTATAGGAAAACTTCTTGTAATAAGTAATGGAATAGTTAATAATTATTGTGTGTTATTTGTTATGTAAGTTTTTCCTTTGCTTCCTTTTATTTTACTATAGCAAATATTGTTCTACTAGGAGGTACAATGTGGCTGTGAATGATTCTTTTTTTTTGGTTTCTAACATTATTAGTATTGATTTATTAATTGTATACTGAAATTGGTCTGGTGAATTTACTACTATGGTGATTCTTGTTCCTTTTTGTTAGGAAATTTATTTCTTTTTTAATTCAACAGTTGAAAAAGTATTCTGATTGAAACCAGTAAGTGAAAAAAGAAATATATATAGTACTGAAAAATATTTTAAACCATATGTATTTGGAACAAAATCATGGAAGGACAATATGAAGATACCACAGAAGCCCAATTTTTAAATCTTTTAAGTGTATCTTAGCATGAAGGCTCAATAATCCTCAGTGTATATTAGTGAAATGGTCTCCCTGGTCTGGTAGAGGAGTATATACGTGGAATACTTCTGTTGGCACCCCAGCTGGCCTGCCTTAGGTACCCAGTTTTTTAAATTACTACACAATATCTCTCTAAATTACTACCCCCAAAAAACCCCCAAAGCCTCAACAGTTCAGAGTACCTCATAATCACTCTTGAAAATGGCCAGAGCTCACTGTCAGAGGCAAAACCCATGAGATCGACAGCTCTGCAGCAGCCTGCGCAGGTGAAGTGTCTCAATGGACTCTGCTTTGAAGCTTGAGGTTGTCCTAATGATGTCTTATCCCTAGCATGATTACGGATGCTTCTTTTCCCTTCAATATGTAATCATTTTAATTTCAGTTATGTAACATTTGTATGAGAAAATAAGCAACCTCCTCAGCACTGAGAGTTTTTTCAATGTTACATTTCCCTACTATCCAGTTAGATAGTGCTGGATGTGCAGTGATCCGCTTTCCACCTGCTGCTGGACAAGGTGGAAGAAGAGAAAACATTCAAAACAAAGACATTATGAAAAATGTGAAGTCTTGGGGTTTATTCTTTAACTTGAGTGAACATTCACTTATGTTATCTTATGGCAAGCATGGAATAAATCTGTATCCTTATTAAAAGGAAACATAATTCTAAGGTGAAATTGAAACAAATGCATTGTCAAGGAGGTGGATTGGGTCTTATCTTTTTAGAGTGAATATAGAAACGCATGCTGTCTTCAATAGGCACTAGGTCAGCCTTAAAATATTTGTGACATTGAATTCTAACCTCGATTTGTTTGCCATCCTTAATGTGGAATGCTCCCAAGGATTTTTAGAGTTATGCTGTTATTTTTAACGTCTGCCAGTTTTTCTAAGAAATATTTTCAACTATTTCCCAGAATTTCCATTTTCAATTTTCTTTAATTCATAATCTAACTTGGAGGAATATTAAAAGGAACTAGACAGGGATTAGGATTTCACTGTGGGCTCCAAACTCCCAAAAGATGGTTCTTTTGCTCAGGAGACTTGCAGTCCAAGTAAGAAGGCCTAAAAGCACGTGACAGTGATCTATGAGATTTCTGTGGTTTTGTGTTGTAATCCCATGAGAATCACACATCTTATACTACTGAATACTAGCATTAGGCTAACTGCATTCTGGAACCAAATGAGTTTCCCTTCTCATCTGTAGGACATGTAAATGACGTCTGAATGTTTCTTGATTGTATTTTGCACCACTGGATTACCTGGAGAAGCAACAATTTATTCTACAAGTCACTTTTGTGTCAAGTGATTTTCTGATTTCTTCTCAGACATCAGAACACCAGATGAGAACTGGGGTCTTAAATTTAATCACTATCTGCCTTGGATGTCAAAGTTCCCTGAGGGCCTTGAAATGTTTTTGCTGGTCTTGATGATTGCTCACCAGCTCTTTTCGAAAGAATTGGTTATGAATCTTATGCTCCCAAGAGAGCAGATCTTCATCGTGCCCAGATGTGGTTTGTCTTCTTGTCCATGCTGACCACTGTTGCTTTTCCCAGTAGTCTTAAGCTTCAGGAGACACAACTTAAAAGTCTCACCATACTAAGCCATGGTTGCACCTGTATGAAGTCCAAGTTTATGAGAACTTGCAGGCCAAATTTCAAAAGCACTTAACACGATGAGACTGGGTGAAATGCAAAAGCATCACAAAAATGGTAATAAAAATGGTAACAGGAAGCTATTTCAACTAATGCTGTAATTTCTGGTACGGAGAGATGCTCTATTTTTCTCATCTCAGTCATCTTTCAGAATAGCTAATCAGGAGATGGAATAAGGATATACACACAGCCTAGTTTCAAATGTTTAGCTCTCTAATGCCCTCATCCCAGGGATACTGAGCATTTTCCTACTTTCCGTGCAACATTTTTTCCAGCTTGAATCATAAAGAAATGGCAATTAGGCTTCACTATTGAATTTTCTCTTCTCCCACTCTTGGGCACCAGCAGAGAGTATGCAAAACAGAGAATGAAAAGCAGGAATTGTCTTGCTACTAATGGAGCAGGCAGGTGGTAACCCCACTTCCAGTTCCTAATGTGTGTGAGTGATGGAGAGAGGCTGTAATCATCCAAGTCAGAATTAAGTGCCTTCGCACAAACCAATCTCTGAATGATGCAAAATGATGGTTGCCTGGCAATCTTTTTAAGCTTTTGATACTGCTAATTTGCGATGTATTTTTCACACAGCACCATTCTTTGATAATTACTGTAGCTGGTGCCATAGAAAGGAATCTTTAAATTGTATATATTAGATGGTTTTGTTGATGAAATTGCCTGTTAGCAATCTTCTTATTGTCCTGTGATGATTCCAAGCGATTGTTTCAGACCATGAACTTGATCTGGAAGCCTGGGAGTTATTGGATCAAAGTTCTGATTTTGGCAACTGCAAAACATACTGCATGACATTATGTGAATGGCAAAAATCCACTGTGTTCCCATACCACTGACTATTCAGTGGAGAGGTGACAAGAAGCGCTGCTTGCCTCAAGCAGGTGCTGTTAGACTGTATTACTGTAAAGAATGGTAAAAGTTCCTGCAGTCAAGCTGTGAGCATACACAGATGGTTATCTGGATGATTTATTAGTTGTCCTACAGAAGATACCGAGAGCGTTGCTTTAGTAGATAATTGTCACCTGAGCTACTGTTGCTTTGAATTTCCTCACCTGCCAAATGCTGCTATGGCTGACGCACATGCTTTTTAAAATAGACTTCATTTTTCACATTTTATCTCGTCATATGCATCCATCTCATTTTCCTTTCCATTTTGTCATGCAGATCTCACCTCATCTCCCCTTTTTTCTGTTTCTCACACCTCTGCTTTTTCTCCTTGTCTTTCCCTCCTTTATATTGTTTTCTTTCTCTTTTCCTTCACAGTATTTTGTCCTCTCTTCCTTTCTTGTCTTTCACTTCCCTCTTTCTTCTTTCTACCACTATATTATCTCCCTCTTCTTCCTTTCTACTCAGTACTTTAATAAAACATTTGACCATTTAAATATTTTCTGTCCCTGCTCTTCAGGCTTCTGAATTATTGCTATAGCTCTACCAAAACTTAATTACCACATCAAAGAGGAGCTGTCCTCATTTAGGCAGGATTTCAGCCTTTCCAGATTTTTTTTAACACGTTTGACCTAATTAGAAGGCCCATTTAAAATGATACTTCTAGAGAAGCAGGAGGAAATTGTACAAGTTGTCGCCAGGATCTTGAACATGTCTTACACAGAGTTTGAGAAATATGAAAATGTCAGAAATTTTGTTGAAAACATGTCTTTAATGAAAAACTTAGAAGTGAGTTGTAGGTGTTGAAATAATACTCATGGTTAGATATAATAACATCCCACTTTTATGATAATAACACATACTTTCTCTATCGGGTAAATATGATCATTTTATATGTAATAAGCAATAATCATGTGTCAAGAGCTGCAATCACTACACTTTATGACAGCGAGCACTATTTTATGAACTATTTGCAACAAAACCGCTTTTTTCCATCACATCATACTTTTTATGGCTTCCTTGTTCCTAATGAGGTAAGTTAACTTTCCGCAGAGTCCACATAAGAAGTGTATATAATAAACTGGTGAATGCCATGATTTCCCTTCTGTAAGTATAAGTTGTTACATTCTCCAGCTATTAAGTCTTTGTATATAAGCTTATGGTATAACCGCTTGTTATTTTAACTCTGGGTTTAAGCAGTGTGACCAGTATGTAATGAGTACTTCAGGTCCCTTCCAGCCCCGTTTCTGAGATGGTGAGCCTGCAGTTATTAAATCTTTGTTAAAATTAAGACTAGCAGTAAAGAGAAGCATTTTAACAATCACTCCTATTAATCAGCAGAATAATTCACGTAGGAAAATGGCAAATTCAAAACTGCATGGGAATTGTAATCAAGACTACACGTCCTTCTGAAATGCATAGGGATACTCAGGCTGACAGTTGTAGCTTGTTTAGCACAAAGAAAAATTTCTTCTTCTGCAGGCAGGAAACTCTCTGGTGTGTGTCGTGTAAGAGACTGGTATGCTGGGATCTCCCTGACCTTAAAAACTACAGGCAGCAACTTCTGCTGGCTTAATTCTGTTGACTTGGATGGAGTTAAATGAGCAGAGAATTTATTACTGCATCCAATTTCCTTAATCCCTAGGAACATGTGGATGCCTCAAAGGTCTGTCTTAAAACTCTACAGCATATCTTTAGTGTTTATATAAGACAGGCTGCTGTGAGAGTGAAGTACCTTACCTGTTCCCTTCTTCTGCAGCTGAGCTCCACAGGGCAGTAAGGATCCTGGCTTGCGTATTCGCAAGTCTCTGAGATAATAACTTACAAAGCTGATATTTTTCAGACATGTTTAGTCTCTGCCTAGGATTCATTTGACCCTGCTATGAGAAAAAGGTAAAAATAATTTTTTTTTTTTTTTTTTTTTAAATGAGCAGTTGTATATCTGGAATGGCCAGGAACCAAAGGTTGAATGTGGGAGAAAATTAGAACCAACCGAATAATGTTGTAATTCTGCAAACACTAACTTTGAGTAGGCTACGTTAGGGTATGTTGTTCATCACACTTTCTACATGTGCAATAACTGTTTAATAAAGAATGCCCTAAGAAAGTCATATTCAGAAGAAGGGCAGCCTATGCTGTGTATGTGTTCATAGCTAATTTAGCTGCATAGCCAATATGCACTTTGAATAGAGGGAGATTGTGAAGTTACAATTCACGTTATTTTCAGTGGTCACACTAGGATCCCTGCATCTTCCAATGTGCCAGATCAATAAATCAGATTGAATAAGCCTCACTGAATATGTTTCTTGGCTCTGGTTCATTTTCTCACAAAGTCCTCGGGCATCTGTTTACTGCCTCCAACTCAAGAGGGAGCAGACCGCTAACGTGAACCAGAGCACTTTCATGCCAAATAGCCTGAAGCCAAATGGCTCCGGATTATGTATGGTATTCACAAGCAGAATACTGATTTCTTAAATGGCAAAACCTGACAGAAACGGGCCTTCATTTGACTGGAGCCTGCGGGTATAACAATAATTTAAGTGTGCAATAATGCATTTCAAGATGACATTCAAAGTCTTGTGGAACTTACCATATCAACTTGGTTCTTTTCAGTGTTTGCTAGCTCTTTTTCCATGTGATGGCTGATGCAATGTGTTTTCTGACTAAGGAAGCCACTCCAGAAATGGCTGCTTCTTGGTGGTCTCATGTTTTATCTGTGATCACTGAGCTTGCTCCACACCTTTCAGGGTGAGAAGCAGTTAAGTTCCAGTTGTTATAACAAAGCAACCACTACTGACTAGTGGCTGTAGCTGTCTGTCCTGAGGTTGGAAGATCTTTGTCTTATTCTGGCATATGAATTATCGTATTTCCTCTATTCTTGGCCCCTTATCACGAATGAGTGATATGTGAACAACATATTCCATTATGAGTAGCAACTTTCTGAGCATCACATATGGCAACAGGAGCACTAACAGACAAAAAAAAAAATGGGCAGCAAAAATCCCATAAATTCTTTAAAACCACCCTCCTCTTTTACTATATATGTTGTATATCAATAAAGGCAGTCCCTTTGCTGGATAGTAGAGTGGCAGATTTTCCAAGAAGTACAGAGCGCAACTAAATATCTTTCACTAAATACCATTAAAATAAATAGGTTTTTTGGTATCATTTTGTGCAGTAGCAGATTAGCTGCGGGAAGCAACTTATGCAAGAAATGATACCACATATTATGGGAGCCATTAAAGTAAATGGTGCTACTATTCCATTAACTTAAATGGGAAATTAAGATTGTGATAAACCATTGTCGTGTTTTAACCCCAGCCAACAACTAAGCACCACGCAGCCGCTCACTCACTTCCCCCCGCACCCAGTGGGATGGGGGAGAAAATCAGGAAAAGAAATAAAACTCATGGGTTGAGATAAGAACGGTTTAATAGAATATAAAAAGAAGAAACTAATAATGATAACA
>JAVJGG010000027.1:2927307-2939882 GCA_035590195.1 Aviceda cuculoides | reverse complement strand
GGGAGGGGACACAGCCAGGGCAGCTGACCCAAACTGGCCAACGGGGTATTCCATACCATGGGAAGTCATGCCCAGTATATAAACTGGGGGAAGTTAGCCTGGGGGGATCGCTGCTCGGGAATTAACTGCGTGTTGATCAGCAGGTGGTGAGCAATTGCACTGCACATCATTTGTATACTCCAATCCTTTTATCATTACTGCTGTCACTTTATTAGTGTTATCATTATCATTTTTAGTTTCTTCTTTTTATATTCTATTAAACCGTTCTTATCTCAACCCATGAGTTTTACTTCTTTTCCCGATTCTCTCCCCCATCCCACTGGGTGCGGAGGGAGTGAATGAGCGGCTGCGTGGTGCTTAGTTGCTGGCTGGGGTTAAACCACGACGTGGTGCACAGTAAAAGTTTGAAGTGGTGTGTTCAAAATGTTACAACAGTATGAACAGATGAAAATGAACTTCCAGTGAATGGTGTACTATTACCAGACATCAGCTTCCCAGAACCCCACTATGACTTACACAGAATCATCATCTCATCGTCTCATTCAGCGCCCCCGCCATGGGCAGGAACATCTTCCACTACATCAGGTTGCTCAATGCCCTGTCAAACCTGACTTTGAGCACTTCAGGGATGGGGCATCCGCAACTTCTCTGGGCAACCTATACTAGTGCCTCACCACCCTCATAGTAAAAAAATCCTTCCTTCCTTCCTTCCAAATTAAATTTACCCTCTTTCAGTTTAAAACCGTTGTCCTGTTGCTACTGGCCCTTATAAAATGTTTTTCTCCATCTTTCTTATAAGCCTCCTTCATATATTGAAAGGCTGCAGTAAGGTCCTGCCTTCTCTACCCTAGGCTGAACAACCCCAACTTTCTCAGTTTTTCTTCAGGAGAGGTGTTCCTGCCCTCTGACCATTCCCACGTTCCTTCTCTGGACCTGCTCTAACAGCTCCATCTCCGGTGTTACTACATGCTACTCACCTCAGAGGTTGCTCTGATTCTTCCTTCTCTCTACCCTCCTTTGGAAACAACTGTCTCCAGGTCTTCACTGATCTCCCTCGAGCCTTTCCTGCTGTGCAAAACACAGAGCTCAGCACTTCCAGCTTAGTACTGCTTTCACAGGCTCCCAGGGGCACTGGGCTGCCAAGGGGCTCACAGCCCCCACTGGCATCGACTGCCGTGAGCCGTACCCTCCAGGCCTTGTGCTGTGGTGGTAGCCGTGTGGCTCTCCAGTCCCGTACCTCTTTCCCCCCTAGGAATTAGGGGACTGAGTTTGTCCTGCCACTGCTGAAATGATGGAATTCAAGAGGGCCAACAGCAGGGGTGCCAGGGTTGGCCCTATAAAGATGTCTCCTATTCAACCTATTCTCTTAAATGTTAGAGAAAAGCTCTACAGCAATTACAACGCACATTGAGACATGCAAGTGATATTTGATCTGTTTGTGCATGAACAGAATTAAAGTCAGGACATGAACCATATAAGTGATAGCGCCAAAGAGATGGTCCTGGTGATTTTATGTAAGTAACAGGAACCATGGGACTTCTGAGCTCCAGCTCTACTTGCAGAAAAACAAACTAGTCTAGATTTCACAATTGCCATTGATGGAGAAGCCAGCACAATCAGGTTTTCAATGAATAAAGATTTGATAATTTATTAGGTGAACTTGTCCAGATTCAGCTAGATTCAACTATTAGAAAACTAATAAACCTTTTCTTTGCAAGATTCCCTCTGCTGCATTGCTGTTGTCTGTGCGGATACTTAAACTGTGATCCAGCCAGCTTATAATCACTCTTTTCTTTCAGCTATGTAGTTTGAGATGCTTGAGTTTTTCACTCAATTTTCTTGCCTTCTCATCCGTTTTAATTTTCTCAAACTTTTTGCAGTTAGTCAGCTTCCTTCTTGGACTGCACACACCAGTCCAGAGCTGGATATTCCAGCGGCAGTCGTGGCAATGCCAAAGGCAGCAGAGAGCTCCCACCAGCTGGGAAGTTTTCTGGACACGATGTTGGAGCTCAGCCCACTGGACTTTTACCTCCTTAGGTGTTCTCAGGTCTCATGATGCTGTAACGTGACCTGTTATTATCACCTGCAGCAGCTATCACCTGTTAGCTGGGCACAGTTATTCAGGTTGTTATTTTCTTCTGTGAAGTACACCCCAGCAGCTCAGCCTGCTGGTAAGTGTCGGATCCCCAGCAGTTTATGCACAGTGTTTCCCCGGATTTTCTATAGTAAGCAAGCTGGAATGACTGCTTGCCTTTGACTAAGGGTAGCAGATAGTCAGTAGAGTCTTTGCCCAGGATTCTTAAACAAATGACTTCAGTTAGACGTTGGGGGTCTAACAAAGATTTCCTGTTTACCTTCATTTACCTTTCTCAGCCTGGCGATCTGCTAGCTGTTCAAAACTGGAAGAAAAAGAGAAACTAAGTCACATTTGGAGGTAGTGCAGCAATCCTTATAGCTAGAGGAGAAGCAGTGACCTTTATATATCTTGTGCTCAGTGAATATTTGACTCAGCCTTACATTGCTTCAAGCAAAGGAGGGAAACATGGTCTAGATTAAATGTCTGTGAAGTGAGTGCAAAAGTGTTTGGAAAATTTTATTCACAAAGTCATTATCAGTTTTTCCCTGCCAAAGGAGAAGAAGGTATTGACTGCTGTTCTGCAGAAGGTCTGCCCAGCAACTGACACTCTAATCAATGGGATAATTGAGTGGAGACTACATTTTTCATTTTGCAGATGATATCAAGCTTGGAGGGACTGTGTGGCTACAAGTGAACTGGCTCAGGCTTCAGAATGATCCTGACAAATGTGTGAAAACCATCTGACCTTTCCCATCTCCGCCAATTCAGTTCAACAGGGGCAGGCATGTCTGACTGGGAGCAACTGCAGGAAGGGAGATGACTGATTTGGCAGCAGCTCTGCAGAAAGCAATCTGAGAATCACAGGGGATGAGAAGAAGAACATGAATCAGCATTGTGCAGAGCAGGCAAACATCATACAGAGGCGTATAAATAGGAGTCTTAAATATAGGCCAGTTAAAATAGTCTCCCTGCTCCACTTGGCACTTCAGAGGACTTAGCTGGCATAAAACAATTCCTGACTTTGTAATAAAAAAAAATAAAAAAAATCAAGGATTTTTTTTTTTAATAGGTCAAGAGAGAAGAAAACTGAAAGGATAATACAAAATTAATGGAATTAAGCAAAATCAAAGGAGTTCAGTGTATTAGCTCTTGATGCATGTCCTAATGATAAGGATAGTGAGCCCTGGTAGGTAGCGTTGGCCGGGAGGTTGTGGAGTCTCTATGGTTGGATGTTTTTAAAAATAAGTTAGACAAACTGATGTTAGGAATCTAGCTTGTAGAAAAGGTGATCTTACCTTTCGGCAAGAGGATGGACTTCAGGGAGTACACGTGCCTTCAAGAGCCTTCCCAGCTTTACCTCAGCCTTTCTCTGATTTGGCACTGGATGAATGACATGATGCTGAGAACTGAGATGTGCGGTTGGGACACAACTGCTGGAGACCTCGGTTGTTGAAGGGAGAAAAGGAACAGTGTCAGCACCTCCATACTGGCCAGAAAGTGACAAGCTGATGTGGAAAACATGAAAATGATTGCACATCTATGCCACATGTGGCCCCGTTTTCTTATAAATACAAAAAATAATAATATGCCAGCTTGCAAATAAATTGCATGGCATATATTGTCTTTTCTACTGCATCAATACTGCTGTAAAAGATGGAAACATGCTAATATCAAGACATTTTCTTCTGGAGCTTGACCTTAAATAGCTTTAGGAGAACTCATACAACAACAGATTGGCGAGGTAAGAATTTAGCAACTCTCCAAATGCCACTTGCATTTCACAGTATGCAGGAAACTGTCTAACTCTTCCAAAACTTCAGTGTTTTCATATGCAGATTCACTTTTGTGCAAGGCCAGCAAGAAAATTACAAGTTCTCTTTATCCAGCCTGAGTGAAAGAAAAATTAGTTTGACAGCTGGCCTTAAACGCTTTCTCCTTGATGATTCAAAGAAAACGGAATCCATCTAAAGCTGTTGATTAATTCTTCAAATACAGATGGAGAGCAACCTTGAAAATCTACCTTTACAAGTATAATAAATGAATGCACGGGGCGGGGAGGGGGGGGAGGGCTTTCTTTTGCAAGGTTCTCAAACAGCTCTTTTCAAGGGATATAATACCTATTTTGTATTACAGGATAACTTTATCTCTACAGTTCATGAAAGGTAAGAGAAAAGCTTTATAGATTCTCATAAAGGTGATATGTACTACACAGACAGAGTCTAGACTTGGAGGAGTTACCATGGATCCAAGCTAAACAATCTCTTCCTTTTCATACAGTCCACACAATTATTGGAGGCAAGAGGCTAGTCAACAGTGCAGATAAAATATCTTCTAAAATATATTTTAGTAGAATTTTGAAAGAATAGCAATAGCCATGGATTACAAGGCACATTTCTAGAAAGTACCAGAATATTTCATCAAATAATTCAAATGCTTTTCAATTTATTTGGAGCTATTTAATCATTATATTCTCTTCTGTATGCTTTAGCTCTAGCATACAAGAATTTTTTATTGTTGTTATCAGTAGTATAGGTTGTAGAGTTAACGAAACTAAAAGTTTAAGAATTTCTCTAAATTCTTACAACTGTATCAGAAATTTCCACTTAGTTATGTAGAAGCAAAACTGAGCTCTTGATCATGACTGAACTACAATCTGCCTCCAATTTAAAAATACTACAATAGATTTGGTGAAATGTAACATGTTTCTGTGTTCACATGTACCTTTAAGAGAGAGGACAGTAATAAGAATTTTATTGAACATCCCTATGTACACATTCAGTGTGCTATGAAATATCTGATTAAATCTAATTAAAGGAGAACACTGCAATTAAAAAAAACCTTTTTCACTTCTTTTGAAACTGGCACATTTTCATTAAAATGAATGCAGTAGAAATGTACAATCTGCAGGAACTAATTTATCTTCTCTTTTTTATTTCTTGCAAAATCATAGGAGGCTTTTAAAAGTCATTTCCTCCACAGAAAATAGGAAATAAAATACAGTAACTTTTATTGCATCTGGAGAATATAGTTTCCCCGACTGTGCCATTCAGTGGTAGTTACATGACTCTTCTAGACATGCTGACATAAAAAAAAAAAACAAAACCAAAAACAACTTTTGATGGATGAAAAGAGAAATTTCAGGAATGTATTTCTCAGGATGTCCACGTTGAAGATTGCAGTACCAAAACCACAATCTTTTTTTGAGCCATCATTTCTAATATCATGCGAGTAAAACATATTAGCAAAGGAAAGAAGCAAGTCAAATATATTCTTACAAGGCAGGGCACACTGTGCATGCAAATGAGATCATATATAAGCCCAGCTCTTCCCATTTGGTGAAATATTGCTTTGGAGGTCTTTCAGAATAAAAAGTACACAGAAGCATATATAGCATTCAGATGCCCTCTAAGCAGAGGAAATCTTATTTTCCTTTGAAAATCAGGACTTAAATCCGCAGTGAAATACAAGTGATATTGATGAAATTGATATCCACATCCCACTAATGAAATTGGTTCCTATATGCTGACGCTCCTGTTGCGGGCGTTGTTCAGCAGAGGACCAGAAGAGTCTCAGAGGAAGCTGCTGCTGGACCCATCCCTCGGCAGATGCCTCCACTCTGCAGTGCCTCTCCGGGCCGGAGGAGAGGCTCCCGCGCCAGTACGCTGAGCTGGACAGGGTGGGCCACCTGGGCAGGACCAGTGGGTGAGCTGAGCTCGAGGTTTGGTGCCCGTTCATCCCATCTAGCAAATGACACTGGAGATGAAATCCTGATTTGAACGGGCTGTCGCCTAAGAGGCTATCTACACCCTGCAGACATGAGATAAGGCAAAGCACAAGTGGTTGTGAAGAACGCCGCCAGCTCCCCGTGCTCCGGCCCCAGCAGCTAAAACCAACTGGCTTCACCTAACATGACCCCCTGCCGCTCTTACTGTAATTAGCTGGTGAGTTTACATTAGTGATGAAGATCCTGGGGTGAAGTACATTCCTGGGCCAAGGCTCAGCACAAGATTTGTGTATCATTTAACTCCTTCCTTTAAATAGTATACAAGTGAGAATTAAAGAATCCAGAACCTGTGTTTTACCTAGGTAGAGGGATGTATTTCATTCAGTCAGAATTTAGAATTCAGAAAAAAGACGCACCAGTTAAAAAATAATCAGAAGACTGATGTCTGGTTGATGAAAGGGGATGGTAAAGAATAGAAAAAATGTTATTCTTTACACTGAGTCTAAGAGGCTTAGTATAAAGAATAAAAATAAATTTATAAGAGGCTAGGTAATGATTAATGAATATTATAAACATGTTACATGGCTACAGAAAATCAGTATATTGTATTTTGGAAGACAGCAAACAATGTTTTCAAAGCAACATATCAGGACCCCTGGTAAGCGATTGACTCTAAAGTAATAATTTTAATCTACTTAAAGCCATTCGTAATTGGATTTTTAATATACAATATGACCAGAAAAAAAGATTAACAGCATTATCTATAACTATATCAGGTACAAACAAATAGTATGTCTGCGAACAACTTTCATGTATATGGAAATGAAAGCTGAATAGGAAATATTTGAAAAGTGTTCTTGCTTTACTTCAGGATGAACCCTGGACCTTCTACCTTAATCAGACAGAAACCAAGCAGACAAAAGAATTTTAAGTACTGCAGTAGGGAAGAGCTTTCAGCTAGCAGCAGTATGAAGACATTAATGTGAAGGTCAGGTGTTCCCGCAATACAAGGTACCAAAATCACATCTTTCATCATAGCTTGTAATGGGAACAAAACATAAACTTAGCAAATGTTCATTTATGGCAGTACAATTACAAAAGGTATTTTTGCAGCACTAAAGGAAAGCATGGGTGACCCTTCTCTACCAAGTATAAGGCTTCATTTTTTGTAATAAACTTTCTGTGACAAATTTCATATTTAATTTCTGACTGGCTGTATGTATTTTTCAAGGGGGGTGGTTACATTGCAAATGGATGTATGATAATTCAAAGAGTGTGACTTACAGCTTGTTATACCCTTTGCGTAAGGCACATTGATACTTAGATTATGCTATCTACTCTTGTGCCTGGTCATATGAGAGAACACAGTTGTTAAGCAAGTCACATTTATTATCTTGCTGCAGCATGTTCTTTTATTACAATGGCTTGCTTACTTAGCAATCTTGAATACCTGGAGCAAATCTGAAATGGCTGCACTTCTGTCAAGAGATAAAATATGTGGAGGCAAAATGTTCTTACAGTTCACACAGTGTTTCTCTAGAACGTGTCTGTGCTTTCAGGGTCAGTCACTCCCTTGGAAAGATGAAATACTTCTTCCTTCTTGAGTTCCTTTTCCATTAGTAGTCCTTTATATCTTTGGAATACTGCGTTCTGAGGGCATCTGCTGCCAAGTGGTTTCTCCATCCATCCTGTGTCTGGTTGCAGTCACGAGATGCGATCAGCTATCAAATGGGACAAGGCAGATCAGTGTTTGAATCTGCTCTGCCACATTCCGACTAGAGACATGAAGTTTGGTTTCTTTTCACATATATTGGTGCTATTGTCACATTGCATCTCTTTGGCAACTGCACCACACGTGCGAGTTATGACCATTGGTTATTCTCTCTCTCTTGTTTATAGGTGAAAAACAACTCATCCCAGCACAGTTGGGTGAAAGGAGTATTTTCCTCGCAGGTAGAAAACAGATCTTCAAGCCCCCAGGCAGAGTCAGACACATCCAGAAATCTCAGTCTTCATTTCCCACAGCCAGATAAGTGAGCCAAGCCAGAAGGCTGTTATGACTTAGGCTTCTCTAGCTCTTTGATTTTTTGATATGAAAATTCCATCTGTATCAAAGCTGGTATGTACATTTCCATAAAAAAGCTGTGGTTTTGATAAAGCTGCATTTTCTGACCAAAAAGACTTTGTGTTGGAAAATTCCCAATCTATCCTATAAAATACCATTTGGATGACACACTCACTAAGATAAAACCACCCTAATAATAGCTTGGGGTTTAATATATATTTTACCAGCTAATCTCATGAAAGACTAATCTCCAAAAATTTTCTGCGGTCATTTAAAGCAAGTCGTGCCTCATCCATCTGAACTTGTTTTTAAAGTAATCTTGTGAACTTGGGTATTTAATGAAATCCTTTCTGTAGCATCATCAGGGTCTTGAGCTCTGGAGACAAACCTCTGTTGGAAGCTTCTGATAACCACCACAACACCTTGTATTATTGTAGTGCCTTTAATCCCTTCCCAAAGCTTCACATTCACATTGATGATATCTTCCCTTTCCCTTCCTCCCCCAAAGCACCAAGAAAAACTTTCACTCTAGGTAAAAGTCAAGATGGTTACAGATTGGGGATTTTAAAGAAGCAATTAAATAGTATTAATAAGTATGGCAGACAGTATGCTAGCAATCAAAGTATTGTAAAGATTTGGGGCTGAAAAACAAATTCTCTCTTGTGTGAGAATCTGTAGGTAACTTTGCAAATCTAAGGCATGGGAGGAAAAAAATAGCACTGCTCTGCTGTATAATGGTAATCTCAAGTTAGCACCACTTAGCACCAGTTTTATCACCAGTGTTTAGAAATATGTCATGCATGTGTGTACACACTGAATTTCTTCCCTATCTTGTTGGCAGTTATGTAATGTTCTCAGAAGTGAGAGGATTAGTAATGTTTGTAAACTTGTCTGAGACATGGTAACTACACTGTTCCTTTAGACCACGTATATAATACACCTTGGCTACTATGATTTTTTTCCTTCTCTTAATGTATGTAAATCATAGCTTTTATTTACACTCCCGAGCCCACTAGCAAACTTTTTTACTGCATCATTGATGTGCGGTTGCCCAGCTGGCCTGACAAGAACTTTTCTTCTGCCTTCCTCCCCTCGCAGTTCCAGGGACCATGAATCTCCTGGGCCTCACGTGGGCCAGTCCTATCCCTCCTGTCAACAAGCAGGAATTTGGGACCTGGGATTTTCATCCTCGGTGTTTCTGATGCTGAGAAATAGAGGGTGGGGAAGTTCAGTTGCTGTGTGCAGGTCAGCACCACACAAAGTGTCTTGGAGGGGAGCAGAGAAGGGTAAAGTGGTTCACGTCACAGCAGTAACCATGGTACATCCTTGTGTGTGGTGTTACTCCTTAGCAGGCAGCATGATCTTAGAATTATTGAATCATTTAGGTTGGAAAAGACCTTTAAGATCATCAAGTCCAACCGTAAACCTAACACTGCCAAGTCCACCACTAAACCACGTCCCTAAGCACCACATCTGCATGTCTTTTAAATACCTCCAGGGGTGGTGACTCAACCACTTCCCTGGGCAGCCTGGTCCAATGCTTGACAACCCTTCTGGTGAAGAAATTTTTCTTAATACCCAATCTAAACCTCCCCTGGTGCAACTTGAGGCCGTTTTGCCTGGTAATATGAAGTACAACAGCAGGTTAAAAACTGGAAAGAAAAGTTTGTAAGGACGTACGTATATGTTCATACTCATTTTCAGAAACCTGCCCAGGATTTTGAGCATGGGCAGATGCGTCCTTTGAATAGGAGCTGGTGGAGTAACACCTTATCAAACATGAACTGGGAAGGCTAGATGAGTTATGGAGATGTTTTACTGGTTATTGGTACATGTGTAGATTTGAAAAAAAAAAAATCCTGGTACCAAACAGAAAGGGCTAATTGCACTTTTTCCATGCTGCTGAAGAAAAGAGAAGAGAATAAAAGAGAGTGATTTCTGTGCCTAGGGCTAAGTAGCACCATTTGGCTGAGGTCTGCAGTGGTTACGGCTGCTCCCCTTTGAAGCTGATTTGTCTTGCAGACAGTTGTCCAAAAGCAGAGCCAGAGAATGGCAATTAAATAGTGGGGTGATTAGGGGGGGTGTGTGCAAGCACATCACAGCTCTCTTTTATTTACCAGTACAGTTGGACCTGTAGGTTAGTTTAGAACAGAGTAGCTCTGGCAGGACCATCCTTGTTTCATTCCCTTTTAGGTTGCTGGGTTACTTTACTCGAACAGTGGTCCTGTGAGTGACCAAAGCATTTCCCAGTTCCAAACAGGAACAGAAACTAAAAACCTTTGCAAAAGATGGTATTTTTTTGATGTTTCAGTCTCAGAAAAGAGAATTCCTTCTCTTTTACCAAGTTTGTAAATCACATTTATTCTAATTTTTATTGTTCTTCTTTATAAGTGTGTCTTCTGCTTTTGGTTTCCCCTGCCACAAAACTCTGGGGAGGGGTTACTGGAAAAAGAAAGTGCATGTGAGAAAGGAGAGAATTGGTGGGATATTAGTCACATAGTTTTTATTGCTTATGATTGAAAGAAGCAGGTTGCACTGCTGAAGCAGAAGAGCTGGGTGTTGAGAAGGAAGGTTTTGCTGTGGATGTACAATGGAACAGCTTCTCCCTTGCCCAGCACTAGCTCGAGTTTGGGGCTAGGGATTTGCTCCACAGGCCCTTATGTGTGGCTTCCCTGGTCCCCAGACTAGCTCCAGTGCTGAAAGACTACTGGGGTCAAGCATCTGCTCTGGGAGCAGGTGGTAGGTGAGGAGGGGAGGTCTTTCATTTAAGGGGTAACAACTTCCCAGTTGCCATGTACCAAAAATACCTGGATGGACTGTTACTGCAGATTAGCTGGCACTTGCTATCATCCAGAGACCTTCCCATGGATCCAAGCCCTCAGTTAAAGGAGCATAAAGGTGTTTCTGTTGATGAAGATGATTCTCATTTTGGAAGAGGCATAAGCTAAGCCACAATTAACCTAGTTTTACACCTATACCCATAGTCGAACTTTTACCAGTATTACTATTTCATAGTATGTTAATGAGACTTTACTAAAAGGCTTCACTCCTTTTACACAGCTTTATTATATCATGGTGTAGGTGAATCTGACAAAAGATGCTCCTTCCAGGTCACATATGTTTTACAGTAAAGAGCCTTCCTACCTTTTCTTTAAGAAATGGCCACCTGCTCATAGGTATTTAGCTGGCATTTGCTGTTTAGAGCGGCGACTCTGCAGCACCATTCAGTATTGCTCATATACAACTCCAGTAAAACACTGGTCAAAGTACACCTGGGCAGTGAATTGAGAACAAAAACGGAAATCCTTAACAGAAGCTGAAGCAATAATGTAAAATCACGTGCAAGATGCTGCTGTGGAGTGTGATGTCCTTTCATGAGACGGGTGGAAGAAGTGACTGTGTTAAATACGGAGGGGCTGGGGACTTAGATGAGGAAGGGGAGCAGGGCATGGTGCTGCTGAACAATGATATGTGTGCAATTAGACACTTGATCTGTTTTGATCGATGTAAAAGAGCAGTTAGGAATCAAAACATTTTGTGTTAGCCCCCGGGGAGACTACAGAGGGTTGTGTCAACACCTTGTTACAGGCAAACATGAAACGCCTCGCCAGTTAGGTCATGGATGTGTAAAGGTCGTGGCTTGAAGACAGTAAACCCGGCAGAGCCTTTGCCACCAAGCCAAGCCAGTCAGCATTTTTAAGAGACAAGAGCAGTGCTGCAGTCTCCGGAGACCAGATCCACCAACCTCAAGGCCTCACGGTGCTGACTGCACCGACAGCTGTGAGACAGGTCTGGAGGATGCCCTTAGCCTTGGGAAGCATGCTTTCCCCGCAGCGTGAAATTTTGCTGAGCTTTTTTCGGAGATACTGCCAGACTTTGAAAAATCACCATTTTCCTGCTTTCATTTGTGATCCTCTGGAAACTGCTGCTGGCCTGCTGAAATAATAATAGCAAACATGCTAAGACAAGTCTCACACACTGCAGGCATTGATACTCTGCCCTTAAAGCACATCCACTGTAAGGGAACATCTAGAAAAGCCATTGCATACAGAAAGGAGACTCTCAGGAAGCAATGCAAAAAAGGCATGAAAAATAAATGGATGCATTTAATAGATCAACTTCCTCAAAATTTCCAGCTTTTTATGTTAAAAATTAATTTGAACTGAAGATAGAAGTAATAAAGAGAAATGGACACAGATGCCTTCCTTTCAATGAACATCTGTTTGTCAGCTGAAAGTCAGGCCTACAGGAATTTAAATGCTAAGATAATTTAAAAAATGACAAAATTAACTCTTCTTGGTATCTATGACTAAGTGTCACGGTTTAACCCCAACCAGCAACTAAGCACCACGCAGCTGCTCACTCACTCCCTGCCACCCAGTGGGGCTGGGGAGAGAATCAGGAAAAAAAAGTAAAACTCATGGATCAAGATAAGAACAGTTTAATAGGACAGAAAGGAAGAAACTAATAATGAAAATAATAACAATAATAAAAGGATTGGAATATACAAAACAAGTGATGCACAGTGCAATTGCTCACCACTCGCTGACCGATGCCCAGTTAGTTCTCGAGCAGCGATCTGCTGCCCAGGGCAACTCCCCCCATTTATATACTGGGCATGACATCCCATGGTATGGAATACCCCTTTGGCCAGTCGGGGTCAGCTGCCCTGGCTGTGTCCCCTCCCAACTCCTTGTGCCCCTCCAGCC
>JAVJGG010000027.1:2897268-2917071 GCA_035590195.1 Aviceda cuculoides | reverse complement strand
ACGCCGAGGGGCTGCGGCGCCTGGGGGTCTCCCACGACCGCTTCTCGCTGGCCTGGGCCCGGCTGCTGCCCAACGGCACGGCGCCCCTCAACCCCGCCGGGCTGGCCCACTACCGGCGGCTGCTGGGCCGCCTGCGGGAGCTGGGCGTCGAGCCCGTCGTCACCCTCTACCACTGGGACCTGCCGCAGGGCCTGCAGGACGCCTTCGGCGGCTGGGCCAGCCCCGTCCTGCCCCAGCTCTTCCGCGACTACGCCGAGCTCTGCTTCCGGCATTTCGGGGAGCAGGTGCGCTACTGGCTGACCATGGACAACCCCTACGTGGTGGCCTGGCACGGCTACGGCACGGGGCGACTGCCGCCCGGCGTGCAGGGAGGCCCGCGCCTTGGCTACCGGGCAGCCCACCACCTGCTCCAGGTAAACGGCGGGCAGCGGGAAGGGGCCCCCGGCGGCTCCCGGGCCCCCCGGGTCGTGCCGAGGGGAAGGGTGCGGAGGCTGCCCTCAGCCCGCCCCGGCGGCAGAGCTGTTGCTGGTCGGCCGCCGGAGCGGAAACCAGATGGACGTGCCCGCCGGAGCGCGGGCAGCCGATTCTATGGGCTAAAGGCGGCAAAGCTTGTAGATGGCAGGCAGGAACTTCGCGGCTGTTTCAAGTCAAGGGAAACACGCCGCGTTAAAGCGCTCGCTGTGTTCGGCAGAGATGTTCAGTCCTGGCCCCGACGCTTGCCAGTGCCGTGCTGGGTGGTTGAGGGGATGCATTCGGCTGTGCCCAGTCCAACATTGGCTTACTGAGGTTACTGTGGAAATGCTTAGTGTGACTGTAAGGAGAATTCATGCATTTGGTAAAGAAATCTTACGCAGTTAATGGAGATGGTAGAGGTGGCCGAAATGTCATACTGAGAGATTTTCTTGACAGAGTATGGGTTTTTTTGGGTGTGAACACTGGAAAAAAGACCCTCTGCTCCTCCAGCTAGTCTAGTAAGTGGCGCGAGTCGATTGCTCTACATAATTTTTATACAGCGTATCTGTATATGGTGTAATTCTAACGTTTGCTGGAAGCAAACATTGTGGATTCTCGGGGAGAATTAAGCAAAAGTGTGTACAAATCCTTCCAGTGACAGGAGAAAGGATTCAGCCTAACTGGCCATTAAGGCATGATCTGTTGCACCTTAACACACATTCACGAACTCTACTAATGTCCATCTGCTCAACGTACACTTACCGGCAGGAGTTACATCCTAATGAGTATCATATATTAGATGGGAACACCAAGAAAACATCCAATGCGTGCCTTATTCAACTTTTTGCCACTTTCCTGCATTACTTTTGCATTGTTTAGTGCTACAAATAAGTCGAGAGAAAATACAGGTGGGGAAAATGTGGGTAAAACTTCAGATTAGGTTCCTGATACTGAAACCTTTACATTCTTCATTTAGTACCTTGGAGTGTACTTGACTGTGTTTCACAGTGAGTATAACCCACATCACTATCGTATCTGTCTGAGTCCCTCATAATCTCAAGCATATGCTTGTTCTCATAAAAGCCCTATGGAGAAGGAAGGTGCTTTTCTATTTAACAAGTGAGAAACTGAGGCACAGACTTGCCTACACCATGTAAAAAGTATAATTAAACCTGGAAAGTCTACCAGTACTTGTTTTAGTGTCAGAACCTCAGGATTAGTTTTGTCCTAGTGACTGTTGTTCAGCGTTTTCACAATTAGTGGACATTTCTCTTTACACAAACAGTGTAAGGCAACAAGGTATCATTTTTTTTTTACATTTCATGAATGAGGAACTGAAACATAGATGCAATTAAGACCCAAAGTGTCCACTGATTGTTAGTGCCCTTTTCCTGGCACGTGATCTTTTCAGAATATTCATCAGTTACATTATACTTCCAGTTCTTCTACAAGTCAGATTCCAAAATCTCAGATCACCTACAGGGAAAATAAGGGACATGCAGTTCATGCAGAAGAGCTCCCATCCCTGACCCCTCCAGGTAGGAGTCTTCAGTAGAGGCAGAGAGAGAGCCTAACTCTTCAGGACAGAGAAGCGAACAGCTTTAACACTGAGATCCTCCTTTTCCTTCTTACATCTCCATAGCTTATTGATATTAGATCTTTCAGCTTGTGCAAACAATGAAGTAGGAAGCTACAGAGCATGGCTTCTTTGACTGCACAGCCTGATATCCATAGAGAAAGTGTATGTAATCATGTAATAAAAAATTAAGTTATCCCGCATATGGTAAGGAGTGAATTACATTTCCACGTGCAAATTAAATTCTTCTCTTACAAAATTCTTGAGTGATTGACTTTGCAACTTGAATAATGTTCTTTAATGTGTGTCTGTGGGTTGCGTGTAATTTTGTAGGTGAGTTTGGTCAGTTGTTCTCGACACACACAGCCTTGGTTTGGATCAGGAGGCTGTACAGTTTGTACTACTTCATCACATAACCTGGAGGATGTGTGCAGCACCAGACAGTGCTGCTGGCAGATACAGTTCTCATAGCTCCACCAGAAAAGATGTGGTTGTATCATCCCACACAAAAAACCCCCCTTTCAGCTGCCTAGCTTTTTGCTGCTTATGTCTTATATTACCCAAAAGGTCTGGTCCCAGGTTTCTTCCTAATCCTTCTCTGTGGCATTCTTGTCTCTTCTTTCCAGGGAAACTGAGCTTGCAGAACATGTTTGTTTCTTAAAAGATAAATTGTGTTGTCATAAATGTTTGGTTCTTAGCAAATGAGCAGGCTAACTCTTGATATGCATGTTTTTTGACTCTTTTTTCCTTATTTACAATATGCAGTTTTAAGTGTCTTCTTTCTGCATTTATTCAAACCGAAGACCTCAGAAGTGGAAAGCTTAATAGCTAGTGAAAGCTGATGTCTACTAATTTATTTTACTGGATGCTAATTACATTAAAAGACAAAACCATTTCCTTCAAGTCCTTTAAAATTCAACAGATATGAATGTGGATTTGGGGCTCTGTCTTTCTGAGTGAGTTACTTATTATCTGAATAAATGATCAAATATGAGTTTGATTCAATTTAGGTTGTTCAAGTCAGGGCTGGTGAAAACTGGGCAATGAAGTTTGATCTAAATATCAATATTTAAATTTAGCTTGAATAGATTTCATCCTATTGTACTGAATTTTTTAATTACCTTTCATTTTTCTGAACTTTCGCAAGTGGGTCATAACAGATGCTAAATGGACAGAGTAAGAAATGCTTTTTATAAGAAAGAGCAAATAAAAGTAGTGTAAAAAAACTTGTATGAAAAAACATTTTGTGGATGCATCCTTGGTTTGTTATTAGGGGATGTGATCAGTATTCAGTGAAAACTTCACCCTTTTATAGCATTTCCACTGACACTTGTCACTTTTGATATGTCTAAGCCCTTCAAACACGGTAAGAAATGGAGGAAGTTGTATGTGTTTAGTCAGAAAATAAATTGAATGGATCAAGTATAGTTCATAAAAGTTGGCATTCTCTCGAGTCAATAGCCAGAAAATGTAATGCCAGCAACTGTCATGTATATGATGCATCTCTTTCTCCAGGCAGGAGTTGAGAGAGGTCACTTTATTATGTTCTGGTTTTTGCAAATGCATTTTTTCATTACTGGTTCACAATATATTGTCCGAGTTGCACATACTTGGATTTACTCAATATAAACAGCATTTGCAGAAACAGAAGAACACGTTGTTTCCCTGAAGAAGTGAGGGGAATTGCTGCCTGGAAACCAGTCACGTAGCAACAGACTGATTTCTATTCCAAAACTCTTTCCAAAACAAAAGGTAAGTACTCTTTTGTTGACCTTCAGTGCTAAACCTAATAAAGTATCAGTAATTGCCGCACAGGGCAATGGTCTTTTCTCGGTGTGTATTGTTTCTTTCAAAATTCAGACAGCCTTCAAACTTTCACTCAGTGCAGATGGAGTGATTTTGCATTTTCCTGAAAGTGACACAGCTCATTGTAGTTGTGAAGACGTACAGAATGTTTAGAATAAAGAAGGAATAATTCTAAGTAATAGTATTTTAATTTTTTTTCCTATTCTTGCTTTCTTAAGACTTAATTCAGAGAAGAACAAAGAAGAAATTGGTTCTGTTTCTGGTTTTGAGTATCAGCTGGGTAGTGTATATTTGTAAAGAATTTATTGCGGTAGTGGTTATTGTAATCACTAATCATTTGATTCGGGTATCTTTCAAATGTCATAGATGACAAAGAAGTGCAGTCAAACCATAGAGCAAATTCAGATCTGATGCTGCAGTTTTCTGTGCTGGTAGCTACAGATGGTTATACTATGTTCACAAATTATGTTAAAAGCTATAGCGTACCCATCTCAAGCTTTAATCGTCAAAAAAAAAAAAAAAAATTGAGCTCCATTTTAAAATGTGATGAACTGAGGAGTTCGGGTTTCAAGGATGCTCATTTTTTTAAAATTAGCTCTAAAGATAGAGTACGTAACCTTCCCCTTGCCATTTCTACCTGATTGCAAACACATTTGCAAAAGGTATGTTGTTTTCAAATATTCCGCTGTAACAGAAAAGCAGTTTGTTATCTTTACAGAGTACTTTGATTTTTAATTACAGAAATATCAGAACTATGCGGAGAATAAGGTGTTATCCTGGAAAAGCAAGAGTGGACCTCCATGAAGTGTAGGGGTTCTATAACTTGAAAAGCTTTTTAGCGATTTAGGAAATCTCACTAAAACACAACAGGCAGGACTTGGAAGGACTACCCTGGTGACTGCAGTGAGATGGAAGCAGAATTTGTGTGTTCTCTGTGTGGAAAAGCAGCAGGTCGAGCCCGTAGGTATGTTAAGTCCCACCTCAATTCTTTTGCTGTTCATTATGAGGATGAGGATTTCTTGAGGGTCCCTGTTACTATGAGGATTTTAGTGCTTAGTAGTTTGGTTTTTATAGCTGCAAATCTCTGTGTTTAATTCTACAGGCAGCCCCAAACCTGTGTTTTCATATCTCATTTTAAGTGCCACGTGCCTGATTTTCAATTGTTGCAGTAGCTATTGCTGGAGGTACCGAGGTGATATCTCTGGTTCCTATTCGAGGTAATCTAGTATGTTTCCTTTTTAAATAGCATGCTTTTAATGTAAGATCAAAGTTTTTGTTTAACATGTTGGGCAGGGCTCTGCTCAGTGCCAGAAAGATAATGACTACTGATTAACAGCATTTTGATACAGATAAGGGCATTTAGATAGGCAACATAAAATTCACATCTCATAAAGTCTCACTGGGTACATGGGTGTAAAGCTGTCTGCTCCTTGATACTCTTTCATTTTGCATTAATAAAACCTCATAAAGTATGAGATATTCTTGGTTCTCCCCTTCAACCTCTTTCCTCAAGTGGAAGAGATCCTGTATTTGTTGTAGTTTTGGGGGATCCGAAGTGAAGTGTGTGGAAGTACTTGTATTACTGTGCATTCCTTTGTATGACAGACTTTTCCAGTTTCCATTTCACCTTGTTTCTATGGAAGGTTTCCAGTACTTAAGGTAGTTGATGGGCATAATTCCTACCTGTACATAAGGATATTGTTGGGACCTGGAAAATAAAGCCTAGCTTCAATTTTTGCAGAGTGAAACATGTATTTTAGTTTAAGATAGTTCACCATTTTTTAGTGCCTGCCTTTCCCTTTTGACCGAAAGCAAGGAGCTCTTGGAGCTTTTCCCATGGTAGGTCAAGTGGAAACCTCTATTCTGCAACCGTCAGCAGGTTGAAAGTGCAGAAACAGTCCTTTCTGTTGAAAGGATCGTCTTCTGTGAGGAAGACATGCTCTGTGACGTAAGAGAAAGTTGCTTCACTCATCACATGCCCACCTTCTAGAAGGTCGTATTCTGATGTCTCTTTGGTAGAAATTAAATCAGACTCTGGCACTTTCTTGGGCAATTACCTTAGCTTCGTTCCTCACATTTATTAACTCTTTCTTTGATTAACAGCATCTCCTTCCCAGTCTACTCTGGGGAACAAAGCATTTTTTTCCCCCCTATCTTTCAGTTTTTCTTCAACTAGACAGAAGCAGTAAATATGTCTGTACAGCTGGTGGTACTGTTGGCAAGCAGTGACCATTAGGACAGGGAATAGAGAGCAGTGCAGGGTGTGGGCATTTGGAGATGTTTCATTTTAATTATTTTTGGTGACTATGATGCATATCCTTCTTACACTGGGAGAAACAGGAAAGAACAGACAGACATGTGCATGTAGATGCTGTGTAGTTTGCTTAGCTTCAGTTTGTAGAGTCTTGTGGTTTTCTGTTAGTGGTTGGCAGAGTTTGAGGGCTGTTTGCTAATCCTTGCAACTGAGTGTGTGATTTGTGTGTTTGGTTGTTGCTGATGAAAACAGTTAAAATGCTGAACTTAACCTGAAGGTGCAAGGCTGAGCTTGGCAGTTTTAAAGAAGCCAAGAAGCCAGCAATCAAAGGACCCTGCTTGCACAGACTTGTAAGTAAAGAAATGTACACAAGGAGATTTTCTTCTTCCTTTCCGTGGTGGTGAAAATAAAGAAGAGGAAATGATGAAGAAGTGCTTCTGAAGAAGTAGGGGAGGTGACTTCCATATACAATGATGACAGGTTGTAGAAATTACGGGGTGTGTGTTAACCTGTTTTAAGTACTAAATAAAAGCTACTCATGCTTGGGTATTTGCCTGCCAAAGCATATAGAAGAGTGTCACACATAGAACTGGGAATGCTGACTTCAGATTAAGTCAGAAGAATGGAACAGAAGAATAACGTTGTAGACAACATCTCGGGATGTTTAGGAAATTACCGAAATGAAGACTGGACAGATCTCTGAGGGAGAAGGTGACCCATGGAATATGACCATGAATAAAACATGAAAGAAGAGACTGGCATCTGGAGGAAGAACTGAATTACTTCACTTGAGAGAAAATGTGCCAGCAGAAAGAGAAAGTGAGTTGTTAAGAAAGAAGAGTAACTAACTAAGCACAAGAGGAGAAAGAGATATTGGCTGCAGCAAGGGACTGGAGCCTTCGGTAAAATGGGATGAGTAGGAGACAAATGATACCAAGGAAGGGAAGGAATTAGATTCACACTAATGCTCTCCGTAAATACTCCTGGACATAAATATCAATGACAGGAAGAAAATTTAGGGTTACAGGACCATATGCACACACACACAAAAGGATACATGTTCAGTATCAATACAGTGAGATTGACTCTTAGAAGTCATGGATAGCCCTTGGCAGAAGGAGCTTCTGGAATGGCCTTTCAGTGTTTATGGTAGGAGCAAAAGTCTTCTTTTAAGACAGCTAGAGCAGTTTGAGAAAAGAAACACTTGATGCATTTGGCGGCAGTGGAGGTGACAGTACTTGTAAACGTGTATTCTTCCTCTTTGCTTGCAAATTCATAACAGAATGATATATGGCATGATTTAAACTCTGAGAGCATAGTTCAATGTAAAAAATGAAATACAATCTGTATTAACAGTAAGCTGTTTAGGATATCAGTGACGGCAGCTTCTGGCTTGCTGTGGCAGCTTCAACTCTGCTCTGAGAGCACAAAACACTCATAAGAAGCCTGGCCTGTTAAGTTTGTGGTAAGTCTCCCTGGAGATTTGGCAGGGAGGGTCTATTTAGATGCACACTGGACTAAGACAAAGCAATTTAAGAATCTCTGGATTAGGCCATTTTGGAGCACATTGCTTCATTTTTATGTATGTTTAGTCTGAGAAAAGATAGCATTCCGTGCTATGGAAAAAGCAAAAGTTTTAAGTTTAGCTTTGGTCTGATTCTGGGAAAAACCCCCATATTCTAAATTCTTCCAGTTACTGAAATCTTTACAGATGCTGTTTACAAAAGCTGGTGTAGGAGCCAAGGGACTGGGACCATGGGTGGTTCCAGTGCCACCGCATGGCCTGGGCTCTGTCACTTCTGCGTGATGGGAAGCACAGGGGCTTTTGCCGTCTCTGGATCCCACCAGCCTGGGAGGCTGAAAGGCTGGGAGTGCTGCGAGACACCCCATGACGTGCCCTTCAGCAAGAGGGTGAGCTGACGGGCAGCCCCACGCGTTGCCAGTGGACCGTCGCTTCGCTCTGCACGTCATAATTGTGTTGCTCGCACTTTAGGTCTCATGTTAACAGTTGAGCTTTGACTTCTCTTTTAGTCAGTTTAGCACATTTCTAAAGACAGCTGAATGGTTTCAAATTGGCCAGGAGAGATTATAGTATGGAAATGCCTTCTAATTTTGTGAGTCCAAAAGTCAACCCAGAAATCCTTTTGTAGGTTAATCAGTTTAATGCCCTTACTAAAGGCTAGAAAATGTTGGCACCACTGGGATTATATTTTACAAGCTATTTGCTTTACAGTTGGGGAGATTGTAGCATCTGTTTGTTTTGATCCTGCTTCTGGAAAAGACATCAAATGGTCGGGTGGGGAGGGGGGACAGACTTGTAGCTGTTGGTCACACATTCTGGTAAGAGTTCGCTGTGATTTTCCAATGCCTTTTCTCAGTCAGCTTTTTTCTTACTCTTTTGAATATGTAGTAGCTCCAGTGGCTCATTTGTTTTTCAGAGCTGAGGGCAAAGTTTACTCAATTTGTTTATTTAACTTTCGGCATTTTAAGAAATAATCTCATTTTTGCTGCAGGCGTGGAATTGTTGAACATAGTTATTGATTAATTATTCTAATTATGGTTCCTTAACTCAAATATATATGGAAATGGTAGAATTAGGCAGCATTTCTTTTCTTTTGAGAAAGCAGGTTGCGAATATATTGCACTGTCAGGCTGAGTGATTGGTTTTTGGTTTGTATGTTGTAAGTAATAACATTTTCCTTCAAAAGCAGTTCAATAATTCTGACCTCAGGTTTGAAATGAAAGTTCAGCTGGCTCCTGACTGCACAGTGATGACATGCTTTTTGTAATACACTTATTTCGTTCTTCATTTCTTTTCCTGTCATAGTGCCATGTTAACTTGGGTACAAGTGGTGTTTGCAGAGAGAAGGGCCACCACAGCAGAATGGCCGTCACCAGTTACGTATTCCATCAGGAGGCAAACACCAGGCCAGAAAGAGTCATAACAAAACACGGGGTGATAGGAAAGAGGAGTATTAGGAAAACGGACAATGCATGAAGAGCTGGTGAGATGTGGGGGTGACAGGAGTGGGAATGCAGGAGCTGGGTTTATGAGCCGATATTGCATTTTTGTTTGTATATTCAGCATTGAAAATTAATGTGAAATGAGATGGCCTGGAGTCCCCCAAAGATGAGTTGTTCTCTGCTTCATTTTTATTTATAAAATCATGAATTTTTCTGAGGAAGCTGACTGGTGATTTAATGAAATCACAAACCATGCTTCACAGTGATGGAGCCTAATTCAAAGAGTCTGCCTTGGCTTATAGTGTCTACTTGCTGTCCCCACATTGCCACCAGCACTGGGAGTGGGGAACACAGTGAGCAGCCTGCAAAAGAAATGAGGGATGCTGCGTTAAGTCTGGGTTTCTCAAAGGAGCTTAAGGAAAATAAGTGAGAATTGAGTTTTCCTTAGCTTTTTTTAGAATCCTGTCACTTTCAAGCAGTTAAGTAAATCAGCAAGTTGAACAGATGTATTCCTCTTAGCTTGAAGAAAATATGCATTCCCATATTCAAGTAGCACCTCTGCCGTGTGAAGTGTAAGACCTTGGAAATGCACTGAAGGAGCTCTTCAACTCAGTTTATCATCCTAATTCCCTTCTGAGCCATGAACATGCCTCTTGCTTTAAATGAGAATATTGGGGTATACCATGCAGGGCAAGGGACAGAGCTGCAGGAATATGATTCAGCTGCAGTTTTCCATCTTAATATGCTTGGTAGTATAAAAAATTCCCTCTTTTTCTTCTTCATAGTCAGCTGTGATTACTACCCCTCTGTCATATCAGCTAGCTTGTTCTCTTATTCCTAATACCTCCTGTTTTCACAAAGTAATGTAGTGTAATTAGAGCAAGTCAGATCTAAGACCTGTGAAACTGGAATTTGCTGATTCATTGAAATTAAAATATTTGAGTGGTAGACTTCAGTTTCCCAGAAAAAGTTGAAACCTTGGGGAAATAAAATCAGTCATTTTATTTTTACTTTGCCATGGAAATTCTTGGTTTTCCATTTTGATGTGTTATTGAAAAATTTCATTTTGATGTAGTGAGTCAGTCAAGTCATTTCACACACTGCCTTCTGTATTCTTTCATTGGATGAATGCCCACTGCTTCAAACTGGGTCACTTTACCCTTGTGAAATTGCTGTATAACCTGCTGCAATATGACTGACTTCTTGAAGCTGCAGATTGATGCCTTTTATTCTTTGATGAAAGCAATAAAACAGTCTTAGAGCTGTCAGGACAAAATTCTTCCACCATAGCAGCCTCTCTGTGTCTCATATTTGTAGCTGGGCTGCTTGTGCCACTTTTGTGTGAAACTGTAATTATGCAGTCATTTATCCTGCTCCTCTTTCCTGTTTCTGGTAAAAAGAAAAGTGGTACTTGGAGGAGGCAGTTGCTTAAAAGTGGCGAAAATTCTAATAAAAGCAGCATCAAATTAGCACAGTCAGTCTGAGTCTGGATATTGGAACCAGCAAACTGTAGCACAGGGTAGCTCAGAAACAGTGTTTTTCCGTAGCCCAGCTTAAGGGAATGCAATAGAGACCACTTCAGAATTGGTTGGTGGTGAAATGGTTGTAGAAACAGCGTTGTAATGCTAAGCCGTGAAAGGTGAGAACCCTAAACTACACCACTCAGAGCCCACTTGAACCAGTTTGGGCTCTTCTGGAGAGGAATGTTTCCTGTGTAATTGGTAATTGGAATAGGTTTGTAGAAACCAGAGGGGGTGAGCGTGGTTGGGGATGAGATACTGATGCTGGCCTGCAGGACCTGGTTTTGGGGGCTCTGGACTGGTGGTCAGGAAGGAATTTATATTGTCAAGGAACAGTGATGTTTCTTGTTGGGCCTCTTTTCACCTCTCTCTGTGCCATGGAAGGTGGCCAGGTTCCCAGGATCATTAAGGCATTCTACCTAAATAATTTACCTTCTGTTGCAAGGGTTTAGGATTGTGATGATATCTTTGCTCTTTCCTGTTTTATTCCTGTGGCTTATTGTGATGTTTGGAGCATTTGGTGTTTTTTCTTGTGTTAAAGGTCTTGGGATTTGTTTTGTGGCTCATAATGCCACAAACATAGGAAAGAAGGGGCATATAGTGGATATTATTGTGTAGCGTTTGGGTCTAAAACCTTGCTATACTATTGCAGGCATCTAAACTTGACGATTTATATATCTCCTTTCCATTTTTTGCTGAGTCCCCACATTCTCCTTTGTGTATAGCATGAAAATAATTTGTTGGTATTGGCACTGGGTGCAACTGGGACAGTCTTCAACCTGCAAAGATTATCAATAGCAAATTATATTTATCCAATAGCTGAAAAAACAGTGTTAAACTACCTAGGGTTCATGTCCACCCTGAGTTACAGCTGTCAGCAACAGGGCATTTTGCTAGTTTGAGTGAGGCTGTAGCATGGAAAAATTGCTCGTGCCCCACAGTTTAGCAGCACCATCGTGCTGTCTTCCAGGGAGTGTTTGCGTCGGCTCTGAGACACAGTTTGGCATCTGGTTGGCCTTTCAATAGTTGGCTTTTCAATAACCGTTATAAACTGTGGTTTAGTGTAAAGATATTTCTCTTAAAGTGGTTTGGCAGCGTTCCCTGTGATCGCAGAGGGACGAGCAGTGAGGACTTGTTCTCCAGCTCTGAGACAGCTCTCCACCGGGGTGACCAGGCGCGTAGCTGCGTGGACTTTGGCTCTGCACCACAACTAGTGAGTGAAGACATGGACTAAGCTGTCCTTGCTGCCTGCAAGCCTTCGGCACAGAGCTGCATAATTTGAAGAGGTGGGCCAGGAGCTCAGGAATGCTGTGTCGGGGCTGGTGATGGCTGGGTGAAGGTTTTCGACATGTTCAGCAGAGACATCTACATTTCAGCTTGCCATTTACAGGTAATGGAGAGAAGTGAGCATGGTGTCTCTCATCCTATGACCAAAAAAAAAAAGAAAATTGTCCCATTTCTGTCTGTGGGGTATAGACAAAACCTGTGGTGACAAACTCAAACCCAGACTTTTTGTAGACAGACTTACACTTAGTCTAATGCGGGTGGGGAGAAGTGGGGTAGATGACAGAGAAGGAGAGTACTGAAGGGCTAGTTCAAAAATTGGCTTGAGGTGCTTTGTGTTCCCGTGACTTCTCAGGTGGTGGACTCTGGCGTACAGTCTGGATCAGATGCAAATTTTGCCTGAGTCTCACCTATTTCAGGCATGTGATATCTTCTGCTATCTGTGGGTAAATCCCGTATCTCCTGCTGGTTTTCCTGAGCACTGAGCTGAGTCTTCTGACCCTGCAAGGGTGGTCAGCAGCACCTGCTTGGTCCTGCAAAGCTGGAGCAAGCAAACAGCCGTGGTTTCCCATCCTGTAGCTCTTCACTCCCTTTTGCCAGTCAGGTGCCACTGACCCACCGTGACTGTTGTAGTTTGCTGAAAGCATTTCATGCCTGTTCCAAAAATGTAAAGAGAGCAGTCTTTGGAAAATGTAGTTTAAAACATCAAAAGAAGTTAAGAACTTCAAAATCAACATAGTCTTTTTCCTCCTAGTTGGAAGTGATACATCAAAAGAAGTTAAGAACTTCAAAATCAACATAGTCTTTTTCCTCCCAGTTGGAAGTGATATGCAAATGCAAACCATATACTAGTTGTCACAGTCTCCCTCTGTCTGGAAACAAAAGATGTCTCTTTCCTTTAAGGGCCCATTATTCTCTCAAAGGAAGTTATTGAATCTCATTTCAATTTAAGTAATACAATAGGTATTTACTGACTATGATAAGCAGAAAATTTAAAATGTGCACTAAGTCTTAAAAATAAAAACCCTCATTATTTTAAAACAAATCACAAGTTATCATCCTTCAATCACCTAAGGAAAAGTAGCATAAAGAAAGACATACAGCCATCAGGTAGTGGGGAAGAAGATAGGATTAAAAAAAATGTACTTCCAAAACCAATTAATGCTTTTTGTCTGATCCGTCAAGAAGGGTGATCACGTTGAGAGCACTGGGATTCATAGACAGGAAAGGTTAATGAGGATGAGGGTTAGATGAATGTAAATAACTACAGGTGCAATGGATACAAAACACTATGAATTTACGGTATCAATGTCAAGCCAGACCCACCTGATAGCTTTCTGTGATAACTGATTATCTAGAAAAAGAAAATAGGATAAATCTAATCAGGCTGTGTTTTCAGTATGACATTTGAAATGGTGGCACCTGGAGAATTACTGTTTCAGTTCAGGAGGAAGGGAATTTTCAGCAGTAGCTAGGAAATTGCTAAAGCAAATACCACAGTAAGTTGCACTGAAAGTAGAAGCATCAGGCTCAAGGGCAGTTCCTAGCTGAACTTTTTAATGTATTTTAACTCCCAGGCTTTGGCACAGTCTAGGTTTGCACTAATTAGAGCATGAGCTAAACTTGAGGAAACAGCGCCAGTGCAGAGAATGATCAGGATAATGAACAGATGAACAGAATGACTCAAGAATTTTTTTCCATAAGATGAGAACTTGCTGATCACAGCATGACCATCAGATGCCAATATAATCCAGCTGTGACAAAGACACATTTGTTTCTAGTCTGTATCAGGTGATGTTTCCAGCAGAGATAAGGAATTACCTTACTAGAACGTGGTTTATTTACCTGAGCAAGAACACTGGGAGAGGATATACGTGCAGTCTATAAATAGATCAATGGTAGAAACAAGTAAAGGAGAATAACTGTCTAAATCCAGGGAAAGTTTTGATACGAGAACCGAACTGTTTAGACAGAACATGAATAGATTTAACCTGAAAATCAGGAAAAAAAGGAAACCGTTTGTGAAGTGTGATTCTGCAGTAGTCTTCCAGAGAGAGTAATACGAATAAAATACCTAGCCAATGTTAAAGTGAATCTGGATCAGGTTATAATTAGGACTGTGTTGTATATATGCCTATAGCAGGAGGGGGTTGAACCTGATGCCCTTGAGGGTCTTCTTAATTTTATAATCCAGTTTTCCTAATCCCTGGCAGATAGTAGACACAGGATCATAAAGATGGTAAGACTTTTTTCAGTAAGGTATTTTTTGTATTTCTGTGAAAATTATCTGAAGTCAAATTTCTTCTTACACAGTAATATGACTCACCACCATCTTCTGGAATATTGTATCATTTAACAAAGCATTTCCAGTGCCTTGCTCAGAATGTTTCAGACTTTTCTGTGAAATCCTTTGTTGGGTCCACAATGAAAACATAGCAGTTGATTAGTCATCATCATGCAGGAACTTAAGGAGATTCACAATTAGCAGGACTACCTCCTGGTCTACAGTAGATCGGGCTTTTGGAAGGACACTGCTTTCACTCCCATTTTTCTCCTGCAGCACAGAGTCATCCCTGAAAGAAGGGATTGTGGAGGCAGCACTCTCAGAGTAGCAATCAACTTCTCTTACTTTATATATATCTATTAAGCATATTTAATTAAACTGTGCTAAACTATATACTTTAAATTGGCAAGGACCAATTAAAGACTTAAAGGGTGTGGGTCATCTCACTTTACTTTAGATGTTTGCATTGTACACACTTACATCGGAGCTAGTTAGATTATGCTCCATGTGTGCTCAGTGGAGAGACTTTCAAGGCATGATAATTCGGATCAATTTTACACATCTTAAGGTAAGACAAATTGCATTCTAGAATTTCCCATTTCTTTCCATGGAGTATAAAAGAAACCTGGAGCAAGCAGTTCAGGCCTTTTTACACAGCAGGTCATGAACTTTGGGAATTTATTGCCATAGCAGCTTCTGGAGGTTGTACCAGCAGACTCAAAAAGTGAGTAGGCAAATATGTGAACAGTGGGTCCGTAAGCAGATGCTAAACAAAGCAGGTGGGAATGTACCCCCTCACATCCCCAGCAGAACAGTGGGGATGTCTGGGAAGTAGGAGGCTAGATCTCAGAAAGTGACTGGCCTCACTTGCTGCCTTAAAACAGCAGCTGGGCCTGTTGTTGCTATCGGAGATGGTACTGGGCTGGACGGACTGTTGGTCTGACCCGGCAGAGCATCCCTTTTGTCCTTATGTTCTGTCTCTATATTACCAAATCTGCCCAGTGGCTCATTTGGTAATAAACATCTAATGCACTTGACTATAAACCATATCCTAATACTCTTGAATTATTTCATGTTTCAAAATATGTACATAAAATCCCTACTGTTTCTTCAGTATTTCTGTCCAACCTCTCTGCTTTCTTGCCTCTCACTAGTATGAGGAAAGTGGGTTTTGATTGCTATAGATGGAGCCTTACTTTTTTCCCAAGTGCTTATTTTTACAGAGATTTTTTTTCTTCCCAGCAAGATGGTAAGAACTTCCATGTGTCTCATGCAGAGTATCTTAGCTCTTCCATGCAAGCATTCATGTATAAAAGAGCTTCCTGTGAAAAAGTTCAGTTAATGCGATGCAATCTCTTCTACTTCCTTCCCTCCTACCTTCCTTCCTCCCTCCTCACCTTCCTCCCTTCATCTCAGCAAAACGCCTGGCTCTTCAAGCCCTTCACACCCTGATTCAGGCCAGCAATTTGCTTTTCACTGGTGTTTGGGCACCTAGCTAATTACTGAACTGCCAGCTGCTCTGCTTCCTGTAGCATCATCGATTGAACCACGATTCCATGTAAACTGTGTAATCTGTGTTTTTCTTAATATCTAAAGCATCATCCTGATTTAATGTATCCCATCTTAAATCCATTTTTTCAATATCCTTTGTACTACATACTTGAAGGTTGTGTTGGCATCGCTGTGGCTAATGAAAACCTTTTTCTCTAGGACAAAGTGGCCAGACAGCTGTCTCACCGCCTCATGCACTGCATGGGATCTCTCAAAATGAAAGATCATATTCCTGTTTGATTTCAATAAAAAATACAAAGCTTTTCGTGCTTTTGTAGTGTTAGGCTGTTTAAGCATGCATCTACAATAGCATTACAGTACAAATCAGGAGTGTCTGTGCAACGTGAATCTCCTAATTGCCTCCACTTGCTGTACTGTGGTTCGTAGCCTGAAGTGGTTTTGGAGTACCCAGCTGGATCGGTTTTGATGAGGGTAACCTGGAAACTGCTTTGCAGGAGCATACAGCTGTAATCCAGCTGCTAATTGGCTTCTGGTCCATGGGCTAGTGTAGATATTGGGTCCCCAGCTACTGTTTGCTAAAGTAGATGTAGGTTCTATGGCTGGAAATTAAGCAGCTGCATATTATAATTATATTAGGCACAGGGGTACACTTAATCTCCTTTTCCATCTAACAAGCCCAGAATATATGTAAGCCATCTGGCTTGTATTGGTCTGAAAATCCAAACCAGTATTTCAAAAAAATTCAGTCACTAGATTTGTTCTTCCTGTCCTCCTGTATTTAAGCCTGAGATGTCTCTGGCCAGTCTGTCTAGGAGTGAGGCCGTAACAAACTCTGAACTAGTTTGCAAAAACCTCTGTGTCTCTGAGAGCATTTTGATGGATGTCTTCATGGAAACCTGTTGAAAGTTATTGCTATACCTGTATAGCTCTTTGGTCAATTACTTAGAAATGAGGTATACCTCCAAACTCTGTACTCTGAACTGCCCTCCTTTAAACCAGGCAAAATTTAAATGATAGGCATCTGTCTCACTGTTAGATATTGACCTAATTACCTTAATTGTATGTGGCTTCCTGACAACTGCTAATGTACCTACCCTCATGGTAACTGTGAAGCAAGCAGCGTTACTTTCTGGCATATATATAGCTGGACATGGGAGGATGAAATGATGCTGTTACAGGAAATATGTGAACCTGCATTTCTGTTGTTCTAGTACATTTTGATCTTAAAACTGGGATTTCTCCCAGAATAAGTTTTCTTTAAATTATTGAAAACATTATTGTACTTTGATATTGGATATTTACATATTACAGTGTACTGGCAGAATTTCCAAAGACATGGTTATACAGAAACAAATGCCAATCCCAGACAAATTGCTTAAAAAGTTTATCTGAAGCTGTGAGTTAACAGCTTTGTTAAGGTTTTAATTTGTCCTTATGTTTCTGTATCTGTATTTAAAATGGCCAATGGAGAAAATTAAGTTTTTAGCCATATCTGGAATCAGTAGGAAAAAGAAAAGGTGGATATACAGGCATTTCATTTTTTATATTCATAGCCCAATGATGATTCTCATTCATGTATACAAATGTCTTGACATCACTGGCTTTATATTTTGTTCTAGAGCAATTTGAAGCTTAATATTGCACTTCGAAATAGTAGACAAAAGATAAATTCTACCAGCTTTCCCTTGCGCCAGTTCCTTCAACTCAGACAGTATTTTTTTAAAGACTTCATTCTGCAGCAGTGTTAGCCAAAGTGAAAATAATCTTTTGTGGTTTCTTGTGTAGAGAAGGCCCAATATCAAAGTTACTGCCTCTACTTCAAGAGGCAACTATTTGCTCTCCAAAAGAGAACACAAACAGAGAATTGGCAAATTGCTGGTTAAGGAAACCCGTAACATGCTAAGTTGTCCTTTTAAAAAATCACCTGGTAGGCCTCCAGAAGTCCTCATTACACTGCCGGAGTAAAGTCTAAACCTAACTGTGCAAAGTATGTTTAAAATTTGTCCAGTTGACACAGTATTTATGAATACTTCATTCTGTTAATATGATGTTAATTCTGGTCAGAAAGTGTCTAGTACTGTAGTGGTGAGAGCACAGAAGCTGAAATAAGGATTGCTGGAAGAAGAGTAGTTAATTAGCATTTCCAACTCTGTGTTAACCAACACATGCTCTTTTCTGTGTGGCTTAGACTAAACAACTAGCCTGACAACACTCTTCCTTTTCTTTTGCTGTTTCATGTTGTTGGTTTTTTTTTTTTTTTTAATTTCTTTTTATTTCTCTAAGGATTGGATAAAAGCTGCTTTAGGTCTTTTACTGTGATATCTTTTCTTGATTGCTAAGGCTGAGATTGCAGTACATTGATGTAGTAAACCCCCCTGTTCAATATTGTATTGTATAAAAATACAGGATATGCTTTTAAAAAGGAAACAACTGTAGCTAGTATTTTTATATCAGCTTTATTAACATTTAGCTTCTTAGCAACTGCATTAAAATATTTATTCAATATTATGTCAGCCAAACTAGTTGGATGCCTTGTATACAAACAGGTGAAACCCAGCTTAATTTCTACAGATAACCAACAATGTGAAGACTGTGTTTATAAAGTAAGAATTAGATATTTAATTTTAAATGCTTTTTGTTTGTTGCAGTTTTTTTCTACCAGATTCCAACTTTTAGCTCAAATGGTGCTTTTTATTATGTTTGCAGACTACAAGAATAAAGCAGGAAAACTTTTTATTTGTATGCTTTTGAGTTAACACTCATCGCTGTAGGAGAGAAATTTTATATCTACCATTAAACATGCATTTAGAAACAGACATAAAGGGACTTATTCATACCTCAAAAGTGTATTTTCATGGTTTCAGCACGCTTTGGATGGGGTTCTAAATGTATTTCCCAAATCAAAGGAGATATAAATTGAATCCAGTTTAATCTGTGACTGCAGTATAGCCAAATGCTTGTAGAAAAGACTGGATAAATACACATAAATCATCCTTGCCCCTGAAGAAATGCAAAGATTCAAAATTTTATTCCACCATAAAATTGGATGCCCTATTTTGTCCCTCCATCTCTTGACTGAAGTCATCACTCTGTTAATTGAGTCTTTAAAAATGTGGTACCCCAAGAGTTTCTTTTCCCCCAATGAGTCTTGTTTCCCCCATCCTTCCCTGCACTGGAATTTCTCTCTGCTCTTCTGGGTTCTGATTTGAACAGCTGCGCTTTACCTTCTTGGTGGCTGCTGAGGAGTGTGGTGATTCCTCAAAATAAAGGTGTCTGACCATAGTCTGCTTCCTCCAGTGACTATTCCCACTGATGAGATGTGCCTTTCCTGAGTAACTGGTTTTAATTCCTCCTACAGTTTCCCAGATCTTCCTTTCATAGCCTAACATCATGGAAGCAATAACATTAAGGAAGAATTACAGCTAGTAATAACCACTGTATTAATTAAAACTTGTCAGCCTTATGGTTCCCTGTGCTGTTGCAAAGATGGGCAAACAACTGAGGCATCGAGACCACTAGGTTATAAGTCATTCAATTTTACTTGCCTCGTCCGTCTACATGGTCATATGATTTACTGTGTCAACCTTGCAGGGGTTGTTGCTGGTGTGAAACTTCTGGAGTGAAAAAGTCTAGCTTAGGTCCCCTTGGCTTCCCTGAATCTTTCCAGGATTTTGATGCAGTGTTACATACTCTTCCACAGTATATGTCCTTCTCGCAGTCGTAACTTCATGCAATTGCAAGGCTACGTCTTTAGAAGCCACTAGGGCTAAAGAAATTGCACACGTAGACAAGCATGTACCATTTTAGAAGCCTAGAGTATCCTGCCTTGCCTCCAGCTGCCAGTCCAAAAGACAAAGGTTTCCCACAGGTCTTGCGTTGTATCTGCCTGTGCAGATGTCTTGATAGTCCAGAACATCCCAAATGGTACTGGATGCCTCTGTTTAAGCAACTGAATCTTAGGTCACAAATGGACATTAACACTTCTGACTAAGGGACTAAGAAGGGTCGGAGGGAGGATCCAGGGAACTACAGGCCTGTCAGCCTGACCTTGGTACCAGGGAAGATTATGGAATGGTTTGTCTTGGGAGCACTCACAAGGCAAGTCCAGGACAAACAGGGGATCAGGCCCAGTCAGCATGGGTTTATGAAA